>JZLH01S0492851.1:120106-134176 GCA_001188425.1 Eucidaris tribuloides
AATTCTCTACCCTTTTAACTTAAATTCTTTCAATCCTAACCGACAGCATTCCCCTACTTTACTTCACTATAAGGTACCGTTAATTCATGTCAAATGAAATAATCCTGATAAACAACTAAAACACTTTAAAGAAACACAACAATAAACGATAAAACAGCCTTTAACGTGACATAAAAAGACCGGTGATCGAGTTCAAACGCAACAGACGGGGACCGGGCGATTGAGATCCGCTCGCAGTAGGCAAACTTTTTTTTGAAACGGATTTCGTCAAGTGCTCGTCGGTTTTTCCGTGGAAGTTACACCTCTTCTAAATCAATCATTACGAGGTGTTTCATCGCGTAGACAGAGAAGAAAAACAGATTTGGAACCTAATTTACCCTCTGACGTGACATATATCCTTGTAGGACAAATCCTAACAGACTCTCGTTTATAACATCACTCAGATTAACGATGGAAGCAGCAAGGCGGCACATGTCAAAGGTTTGATAAACGTCGTCCTAACCATCCTCCGTTCATGCTGTAAATCTTCACACTGATTCTTCAAATTTACCTCGCGTAATAACTACGATATTTCTGAATTTAGTAGTAGTGGTAGTAGTAGTAGTAGTAGTAGTAGGAGTAGTAGTAGTAGTAGTAATCATGATGATGATGATGATGATGATGAATGGATGATGATTGATGATGATGGATGATGATAATAATTATTATTATTATATTATCATTATCATTATTATGATGATGATGATGCATGATGATGATGATGATGATTATTATTATTATTATTATTATTATTATTGATTATTATTATCATCATCATCATCATCATCATGATACTACTACTATGATGATGATGAGATGATGATGATGATAATAATATTATAATAATAAATAATAATATAATAATAATAATAATAATAATAATAATAATAATAATAATATAATAATAATAATAATAATAATAATAATAATGATAATGATAATATAATGATAATAATAATAATAATAATAATAAATATAATAATAATATAATAATAATAATAATAATAATAATAAAATAATAATATAATAATAATAATAATAATATAATAATAATAATAATATAATAATAAGATGATATATAATGATAATAATTATTACATCATCATCATCATCATCATCATCATTTTTGGTTTGCTTTACACGGATCTCAATATAAAGTTCCTTGCATAATTTACATAAGTTAAGTACTATATCGTCATATGTACTAAGAAATACCAACAAGTGTTTTGAAAATGCGCCCATCAATCGCGAATATATGCCACAGAATGTTGTAATTCAAGGTCCCATGTCGTATGGCACATGAGAAAAATACGGACATTGCTTCTCATATGGTGAGTATGTTGTCGCGATATCTGAATAATTAAAGGGACCTCCAGATTGTTTTCATAATAATATTTACTCAGCAGTAGACAGTCAGTAATATTGCATACTTTTTTTAGACATTTATTTTAGTCAGAGCAGGAACCAGCTTTTAGAAATCATGAAATTGTATCACTTAACAAGGCTGCTGACTTAGAAGATCACAAATTCCAGTTATCGACCATGTATTTCCATTACAATACCAGCTTGCCTAACAGGTTCACCAATGTAAAATGTATGCTTTCCTGTTCTGTTTTGCTTATCGAGCCGTAAGGGGTGGCTACAGCGGTGAAATAAGTCCTCAAACTTTGAACAAGGCTTAATGGATAACACTTTGGCTTCCCAATCTAGAGGTCCGTGGTTCGAGTCCACGTCAATGGCGTTGTGCCCTGGTATTAAGGCACTTTATCCCCAATCAACGCCGTCCCTCGATAGGACGTAAAGCGCGAGGTCCGTGATGAGACAAGAGCACATCAAGCACGTAAAAGAACCACGTACTTCAAGAAGAAGAAGAAGAAGAAGAAGAAGAAGAAGAAGAAGAAGAAGAAGAAGAAGAAGAAGAAGAAGAAGAAGAAGAAGAAGAAGAAGAAGAAGAAGAAGAAGAGAAGAGAAGAAGAAGAAGAAGAAGAAGAGAAAGAAAGAAAAGAGAAAGAAGGTAGAATCATCATCATCATCATCATCATCATCATCATCATCATCATCATCATCATCATCATCATGATACTACTACTACTACTACTCCTACTACTACTACTACTACTACTACCACTACTACTAAATTCAGAAATATCGTAGTATTTTATTCGCGAGGTAAATTTGAAGGAATCAGTGTGAAGATTTACAGCATGAAACGGGAGATGGTTAGGACGACGTTTATCAAACCTTTGACATGTGCCGCCTTGCTGCTTCCATCGTTAATCTGAGTGATGTCTATAAACGGAGAGTCTGTTAGGATTTGTCCTACGAAGGATATATGTCACGTCAGAGGGTAAATTAGGTTCCAAATCTGTTTTTCTTCTCTGTCTACGCGATGAAACACTCGTAATGAGATTTAGAAGAGGTGTAACTTCCACGGAAAAACCGACGAGCACTTGACGAAATCCGTTTCAAAATAAATGTTGCCTATCCGCGAGCGGATCTCAATCGCCCGGTCGCACCGTCTGTTGCGTTTGGAACTCGATCACCGGCTTTTTTTTATGTCAACGTTAAAGGCTGTTTTATTCGTTTATTGTTGTTGTTCCTTTAAAGTTGTTTTAGTTGTTTATCAGGATTATTTCATTTGACATGAATTAACGGTACCTTATAGTGGAAGTAAAGTTGGAATGCTTGTCGGTAGGATTGAAAGAATTTAGAAGAAGTTAGAAAGAATTCAGAAGACAGTAATGTCAATCTTCCCCTGCCAGCAGAAAGATGTGAGCGGCCCAACACAATGCAAAGTGTTAAATGTTCTCACCCTATTGGCAGGAACACGGCATAATATACCATGCCTTACATGGGACATCAATTTTTCTCAAATATATGGCAATAAGCCAAATGCAAACTTTTGAATTCAAATGTCCTCGTCAAAATTATTTTCAAGTTATTAGTGATTACTGAAGACGGATTTCAAATTTATTTTCGGGTTCCAGTCAATTATATCTTCTTGCGAGTTAGGACAGGGGGCAAAACAGCATTGAAAAATGTACTTACTTTGTCTATTTGTAGTTGGTTAACCATTAAATTAAAGATAGGGTGTGAACAAATAATAATTATTTATTTTCTTCTGTCTTCCTTTGGCGTTTTAATAGCATATGCATGATTGGACCGAGAGCTTAGCAGCAAGTTTGTAGTCAATAACAAACAGTTTGTTTATACCCGTATGGCGGTGGTTTCTCTTCAGAAACTAAGGCGCGTTTCGCGGCTAATTTAAGCCATATTTGATTTAATGCAGCGATAGATGGCAGTGAATTTTGGCGGCTATTAGAACGGTCATTTAAGCACACGACTGCACGTAGTCGTGTCCAGCCTCTGTGAACTGGTCAGACGAGCAAATGGCCGGTCGGTCGCCTGCCCACCAACCTCGACCGCGCCTAAAACAGAAGCCACAAATTATCGCCTCTGCGCGTCATAATCCGGTGTCGCATTGTCATGGTGAAAGTTTAAAATATTTCACACTGAGATTTTGTTTCCCATTTTAAAAGGATTTTAGATTTAATGAATCACAATCATGGAGCACGGCCATCTCATGTTTAAGAATGAGAGACGGGGACTTTTAAAGTAACATATGGGAGTAGAAGGTTGGCTTCCAATGTCAGCTCCTGAAAGAGCAGATTTTACGATTTTTTTTCTTTGAAATGTATGATCCGGATACTGTCGGGTTGTGAGCTTTTAAGGTTTCTTGGCGTCCCACCTGTCGCGCGCGGTTAGAAAACATGTTTTCTGCCAACCCCAAAATGACGCATAGCGTCTTTGCCCCTAAACCGGCACGGACGCAGCTAAATTGTAACCGCAAGAAAAGTAAACACGGACGACACCGGTCGATGGACAACATGGGTTACATAGGAACGCGGGTATAGGTGTGTGTGTTTGTTGTTCTTATTGCAGGCGATTTGTTTTGTTTTCCATCGAGCGGGGTGATTTTGCAGAGTTGCATTTATTGGCTTCAAGGAGCGACCCAGCGGCGGCTATATTGTTGCAAATATCCCTCGACACAGCTAGACGCGTATGTAGCGAGAGTTATTGGTAATGCTAAGTCGATGGGATAACTACAACAATCGATTTATTTTGGCCATATTGCATGTTCGGTTCTCATTCCTAAATGGTTTTTATAAGACTCCCTAACCCCGCTCTTTTGTTCAATTTTCCTTCCGGCGTTGCCATGGAACCAAAATCCGTAATGAAAATCAAAGAGAAAAGGAAATTTAAGTATACAATAAGATGGGCCATAATAGTCGATATTATGAGACAAAAAAATAAAGCGAGATCAAATGGGAAGCACTACAAATACAATGATTAGTCCTAAGTTGTAATGTTCTTATAGAAACATACACTCATCTCCGATGTAGTACTCCATTCATTATTCACCATTTGTCTATATTCATAGATCTGTGTCTGTTTGCGCGCATGTCTGATGAGTGTGCCTTGTGTATTACTATTATTTTTTTCGCTGTCGCTGTCTTTTTTTTTTTGTTAAAACGAGACCAATAGCGTCTTCAATTTGATGACGATGTGATTGCCAAAATCGCAATTCGGCAAATTAACAAAAGCGCTAACAATCGAATGAAGCATATGTCTTAGTAAGAAGACATCACCGCCCCCCGCCGGGCTTTCTATGATTTGAGCACTCGAGTCCATTTCTTCTTCCCCTTTATTTTTTTCACCATTTCCACTTTAGAAAATAAAAACACGAGCAGAGGATCTCTTTTGCAATTCAAATTGCGGACAAATTAATTCAAAACTGAAAAGTACACGAATTATGTTTTAGTGGCCTAACGCTCGCGCCGCACGATGCGTAGGGGGAATGCGAGCGAGCGGGCTATTGACTATCAATAGGGCTAATAGCTATGAAGTAGTTTCCAGAAATGGGCTTTGGAGACCTATCTGTTCGGTTGGCAATGCCACTAATATTTGGTCGTGAGATGCTTGACGATGAAAAGCGCCTTTATCTCCTCGTTGAATCCCTTCCACTCGTCTCGGAGTTTGATGAGTCCACCTGTTTCAGCGACCAATGGTCGTGACAATGGGGCTATTGACTTGGACAATACGAACATCACACTGCACTCTGCTCATCGAACAGAAATGCCTCGTATTGAAGTAGCTGTGAATGCAGGAAAAAAAACCGCAAGACATGAAATAAAACGAAATGAATCGAGAAAAAATCCCAATAAAAAGTGATACATGAATCTTTCAAATTGAGTTTGTCTATTCGGCGTCATGTTGCCGAAATGTCGGCATTGTCTTAGCACAAAATATAGAGGTATAATTAAAACAAAGGGGCGAGTTTTATCTGCTAGAATGCTTAATTTATGTTTTGAAAATGTGATTTGAAAGTTGCACGCGAAATCTTGCGCAAAATAATTTTGAAATGAAATAAAAATCGCAGAAAATATTATCGGAATCGTTTGCGGCACACTTTCGCTGAGATCGAGACGTATAAGTGAACACTATAATATACATAACAATAAGATGACGTCATAAGATAATTAATATGCACCAATACATTGTAATAAACACGCAATAATTGTCATTTGATTATTGCAGAAGCGATTCCAAGTCTGTTTTTCTAGTGAAAATTTAAAACAGAATATTTATTTTTACGTGCCATTATTTCGGCATCAGGGTGACGAAAATTCGGCATTTTCGACACAAGTTGAATGGACCTGGTAAACAATAGAAAGCTATGACGTAATCAATTGATGTTATAGGTCGTAAAGTTCTTTGTGTTTGGGGGCTCCATACGGTGCCTTATTCAACCATAACATCGTTCATTAAAAATATTTCTCGGATAATTTTTCCGAAGGAAATGAAATGTTTTTTGAAAATTCGGCAAGCGGATGACGAAATTTCGGCATTTGACCAAATTTAATGAAATACATAAGAAATTACTTTTTGTTGTTTGTTTATTACCCCTACATAGTTATGGGTTTTTATGTTTATATTATGGTAGGATATACATCCGATATAAAGTTTATGTAAAAGTTGACAACTTTTCTTGAAATTATTTTCGCCGAGAGTTGTGGTGACGAAAATCTTTGCGCAGCACGTTTGGTGTCGGCCGAACCGAGACACAACGGGAACACAGAGTCGCTTGTGACCCCGGCGAAGTTAGGGGTAGTGGCACGGCGGATGTAGGGAGCGGTATGGGGCGAGTGTCTGAGGAAGAGGGAGAGGCAGTAGAGCTGCGGGGACCATGAGAATATGAACAGCGATTTGTCATCGTGATCAGCAAACAAATCTCCGCAATCAGCTCTCTTCAAACCCTTCAGATTGTCGACCGTCTATTGAGAAGGGGTTGTCTGATACGTCAAGCCCAGCCGCCGTCTCCCCAGACCCACACCTGCTATACCCTACACCCCAATTGTCAGAGTCGCTGAAAGAGCCCAATTTCTGCCTATCTATATTTGTACATATCACAAAGGAAAATCGGCTAGCTCCACCATTTAGAGGCAAAATGTAATTAAACGCAATTTAATGGATCTCAGACCGAACTATAGCGCCCAATTTGAACCAATCAGCGCCCCGAAGTGAGGCGCTTAGGCGCATGGCAAGAGAGCTAGCGAGTGGCTGACTGAGCGCTGTCAGCGTACCATGTTAGTATTGTCGCCCAGCCAGTTATTATTTATACGTTTTAAAATGCCCCATTTCACCATGCCAGCTGTTTTAAGTCATTTATTACACAGAGACAATGGACAGGAACTTTGAAGCGCGGTCTGCTAGGAGTGAAGTAGCGTGTTTGTTGAGTAGTCTATACTCCCGGTGTTCCTTAGCAGCTGCGAGGAGGACTGGCCGATGGAAAGACTGTTGCCGCACGGGGATAAAATAAAGACTCCCCAATCGTAGTAATATGTCACTTTGTCTTTGGTTTTGAAAAGATGAAAAGCTATAGGCACGTGCGAGGCGAGGGAACGCGGAGCAGTTGGCGTAATTCAGTGCGGTATTCAGAAACGCAGACATCGGGCGAGAGTAGGCTTGCAAACACCCGCCAACCCCCGGCCACCTTGCAAGCTAAGCATGCACCTTTCGGGCCACGCCATACGGCCTTCTTATAAACCCACACAACACGCTTCTGCTTCTAGCGATCATTCGCGACTGCTGACAAACCCCCACACAACCAAAACGCAATTTGAGTTGTAGTAGCGCCTCAAGCTCTGGGGCGCATTTCGCGTTGTCAGCTACTCCGCCAAAATGGGCGTGTCACGTCGATTCTCGTCCGTTTGGCCCTCATGCTTACCTCTCAATCAAGTATTCCCATTGATCTCTGAAAGCTGAAACTACATCGAGATGATTCTAATACCTTAATCGCACGCTTTATTACGCGGCGAGTTTGCACGCAGCTGAAGAGTGCGCCGCCTGCTCATTGGATCAAAAGTTTTGGCTTTCAAAATTGGCGCCAATGAAAAGCGCGCAGTCGCACAAGCTGGCCGTAGATGTTGACAATGGCTAACATAAAGCAGAGGCCTTTGTTGCCCGTCGTCTGAGCGAGACCCTGCGACGGTCTAATATAATAACTCTCCTCATTTCACTCGGCCTGGGTCCGCGTGCTGAGAGGAAAATTCTTTGCGTCAACTTTCAGATTTCTTCGCTGATTCTCTCGAAGATTTCACTCAAAATGCCATCTTATCTATGACTTACAGAGTCTCAATACCTACTTTTAAGTATACAGCTCAGTCTTTTGTTTATTAGCTCTCATAATCTGTAATTAAGTTGCTTTTGACGGGCCATTTTCGAGTCGATTGTACAACTTATTTCATGTATTAAGCTTCAGAGAAAATCGTCAGAAATGACATTTTTGAAAGTGAAGATTAAAATAAACACAAGCACTTCCTTCTTCGTTCTTTTCCAGTGTTCGGCAAGTAAATGCAGATTTATTTAACGATGTAAAAACAATGATACAGTACTTATATGTATGTACATAAGGGATTAATAGATACATGGAAAAGTACTTCATGCAAATAGAAAATTTTTACACATGCGAACCGTTATGTGTTTCTTAAAGAAAGCTTTTACAAGGATCTAATTTTGCTCAGCACGAATTAGACAGATAAGTTCAATAATCGTTCTAGAATACTCCCTATTTACCTCATTTTGTATCCTTGACGAATTTAACAAGTACTGAATATGTTATCAATTCTAATTGCAGAGTAATATCGACATTAAAATAATATGTCCTTTCGACTTGTCTTATGCTGCGATCACATAATATAAAAATCAAGATAAATAGAACACATAGAATTTCCTCATACATTACGGCCGATTTCATCTTCTTTGAGCCAACGTAATAACTGACAAAATGAGCCATATTATTTGGGGGTCCGTGTGCCCTTCATATAGCAGCTGATATAAACTTCGCGATTTACCTCATTTCCACGTATTAAAATCTCACAATGGGAATCTAATCGCCATTTCGACCACTTTGTAGTAAAATAAATTGCGTGATACATCTGAAATCCCCTAATCTCTTCAGCGTAAGCGACGAACATGATTTTTACCAGCGACTGGTCAAATTTCATTCAAAAAAGTATTAAGCACTAAAACCCGTCCATTTTGCAGCACACCACGGTCGAGAGATCGACCCGAGGTATAGTTGATAGAGTTTCCACTCGCCAATTTAGTTCCATAATTAAACCATCAATTATTGCGGCTTTTCTAGCCTACGATCGTCGTTAAGTGGCCTGTCACAAATCCACACTATGTTTCTCTGGGGCTATTTAATCCCGATCATGTCGGACAGGCTCAATTCTCGGACTTAATTATTCATAGCATAAACTTAAAACATGTGTACTGCGGAGGCACAACGCATTGTTGTCGCTGAGCCTCGCACATTGACCTACATTGACCGCTAGGGGTCGCTGCACCGGCACAATCACTCGAGTCTACTTGAACGCGAACGAAAACGCATGCATGCATCAACGCGCCCTGTGCCGGTGTTCCACAGACGACCCATGCGCATCGGGACAATTTAATGGAGGATGAAAACCAATAAAAAGGCATCAGAATTATGAATATACACATGTATTCACTACAAAAATAGATAATCGTCGTCATCCATTGTGCACTTTTGCTCAATTTTGTTCAAAATGTTTTCTATTGTTGGAGCCGATGTTCATTAATGCAAGGAGGTTGGTTATTAATACACCCCACGCATCTCTTTCGCCGATTCATTTTTTTCAGAAGTTTCATTTTGTCCACTTACATGATCATGTATAGTTTCCGTTAATTAGATTGCACCCCAATAATGCTAAGTTCAACGAACAGTCGTCAATACTGACTCTTGTATGGTGGGAGGGGATGCCCTTCAAAGTGCCAATTTAGATTGAAGAAGTCAAATAGTTCTGTTTGTATGAATTGATTAAGATCGTTAATCAGTCCAGGACACTCCTGAATGTCATTAACATTTACAGTATAAGACGTTCCCCTTTTGATAAAGGAATACAATATCAATCAATGTTTTAATGATACTATCGATGTATTTTACGTGTATCATATGTGTCGCAAAGAATTTTGATGTAATAACCAGTGGAAAAGAAAGCCGATCACAATTTGTGTGATTCGAATCTGCACTTCGCTTCTTTTAGCTTCCTCCTGCTCACGTCATTTCTACTACCAAGCTGAAATAAATTTTCAACATGGGGTATTACAGTGTTATAGTACAAGAGATATGAAAATTCACGGAAAATTTCCGTCAGATAAATTCCATGCAGTATGCAAACGTCCGTGGGGTTTTGGCCGTTATGATTTTCAGATGTTATCGGCTTTCGGTAAAAAAAATATGATAAGCGTTTATTCCTTAGGAACAAATGTTGTGTATATAGTAATCAGGTAATGAACATGAGATTTCCGTGAATTTACAGTGTTCTTAACGCTTACTTATTATGTATCTTTGTTTTTATTATCATAACTTTTTACAAAGGATCATTTTTGTTTCAGGTTATTCAGTCTTTTTCTTATTTTGATTTAACGAACATAACACAATCACCTTGCATAAAAATGCAGCATGCCTGATAAATGCACACAGTACTTAAAGGGACCGTAAAGTTGCAAGTCGTGGGCGGTTGGACCTGGCCCGACTCGGGTAATATTCGGGAATGCCCGTATACTTTCGGAAAACGAGCGCGCACAAATTTTGTACAATTCCCTATGCAGCACGTATTCACCCGAAGAAAGGCGAACTAAGCCCAACTGACCCTCATCGGCAATTCTTTTCGCAGCTCCACGATTGTTGTTACGCACCACTGAATTCTACACTACGTAGCATAGAGTTCAGTGTTACGCACTGCCTTGCAATAGGGGCAAGCGTAAGGTAAATAAACGTACATGGATTACGAGCGGCGCGTCCCTTTAAAAAAAGAAATTAAACATGAAATATTAAAATAATAAACAATTAGGTACCACATATTTATCAGTAGACAAAAACTTTGCTGTCAATGGGCATAATGATTTATGTTGCAGTCGAAGTAAAAAAACTAACATGCCATGCAAAAAAATAAAAGAAGCATGGAATCAATCACACACTCAAACAAAGATGACTTCATAAAATTTTCCCGATGTAACAAGGATAACGTCATTTAAGTCATTTACTTCTGAGTGAAAATGTACCAAAAAGATTGATAATTCGACGTACCAACCAACCCGTTAACCCGTTGGAGACTAAGTTCGAGATATCTCGGGTTGGGGTCTATGAAAAATGCGTGTTATACCAAAATAAAATCGTCTCCAACGGGTTAACCATCTCAGTACCACACCTATACAGTTCATCTCATGCAGAGTCTTTGCAAGATCTTAGGACTTCAAGCGTTGCCGCTGAGGGCGCCTGTCACATCATTTCCTTATGCTAACAGCTAACTCGATACTGAGCCCATTATCAGATAATATTATTTTTCCTCAATTTTTATTTCAAAATGCTATGAACGGCAAGGGTTTATATTCCATTTTTTTAAACAGAAGAAACAGCGGATCTGGAACATAAAATCGGAATTTAGCCCATGTTCAACCTGCAACATACGGTCTCTAGAAATTTCACGACTGTAACCACTTTATGTCATAACTGATAACGTAGTTTGAAATTGCACGTTTTGTTTTGGGACCTGTGAAAAAATGAATAAAATGATCGCAATTCGAAAAAAAAATCGAAGTGACATTAACGTCGTGCAACGAACTTTATTGGGTCCTGAATGATTACAGCACAACCCTCCGTGTTAAAATCAAAACCCCTGATGTTAACACGGGGCAACACCACGAAATCCAAATCGGTATTGTATTTTAGGGCTTATTTGAACACCTGGGCCCTATCTCATAAAACTTGAAATCTATTGCAAATCCAAAAGTCTTAAAATACTAGGTTCTGATTGGTTGAAATCAACTTGTGATCGATTTTTGAGAGTTGCAATCAATTGCAAAGTTTTATGAGACAGGGCCCTGCTGTTATTATTTTAACACTTTAAATAATGTTTTCACACTCGATGATGTTACATTCAAACCCCTGGTGTGTAATCATAATACCATAGGGTGTGGTCCTCTGTTAAAACCAGTGTGTTAATTCAATCGACTTTGTTTTTGTCATATGTTAGTGGATCTTTACACCAGTCACAAAGTGGTTTATACCTGTGCCTGATTAAAGGGTAGTCAAAGAAATGGCAATTAATTTTACAGCAATGTAAAGACAAAAGATTTATTGAAAACAGAAAATCAAAATACAATACAAAAATCAAAACAGAAGACAACGTAAACAACGTTTTCGAATATAAATGACACTAACTACAAACATCGAGCCTTCATTCCCGAGTGAAAGTACGATCAACAAAGACGTGCATGGCATGCCATGACCTTTCGTAGGTTGTCGGTAGCGGCCTACTAATTATTGGCCCATAGAGATATGTGTTATTTTTATCGACTTCGGCCCTGTTTTTCGACAAATTCGGGATTACGCCAGACCTTGTTTTTTTAAAAATATGTTATGTACCAATACAAATCATTTCATCTTATTTCCAATGTACACCCTGTTTGCCAATAAACTTTTTCGCTACCCTCCTTTGAAGTAATAATAAGTTTTGCGCCACCAAAGCACACAGACATGAAAGCCTCATGGAAAGGAAGTCATCAAATTCATCCTCCAAATGCTAAAAACTGCCAAAAATACCTCAAATCTCTTTCACTAAATCTGCAGACATTGTATGTAACTAAACTGACACCAAGAAAGCGCAACAAGACATATAAATGGCATAATCAAGCATCAAATCGGTGTTTTAGTGGGATTTCAGCTGTAGGGACCGCTGCTCCGCGTAGGAAACCTGTAGCTCTATGCATAGTTGGATTAGGAGACCGCAACCTGTCTGTTACATTGCAACATTTCATCGGATGAGGGCGCTCTTTGCACTTTGTCCAAAGCACAATGACCACATAATGCCTATTAATGATGCCAGAAGTGATTTTTGTTTTCATTACCGCGTTGGTTTCTTTCTTCTTTTTTTCAAAAGAGACATGATCAAATTCGGTGAAATATTTAGGTATACATCAAATAATAAAAGTTATAACAGCTTCTGGAAATTATGGATCAGTTTGTTTAGTATATCTCTCTTATTAGGGATGTGCAAATAATCAGATGATCAGGGCGTGTAGAAGCATAGATACTATAAACTGTGGAATAATTATGTAAATAACACAAAAGGGGGAAAGGGTCGAAAAAACACGAATGTTATATCAATGAAAAGAAGTATCGTTTATAGGCCTACCAAGCCTATGAAACTACAAGTATTTAAAAAAAAATCTTCGTGTTGTAGGAATTTACCGTAGTCTGGCTTCTGGACGTTTATATTAAAGACACAAGCTAACAATGACCACATTATGAGAACTCAGGTATAGACTGGATTCACCGGGCGCATTTCCTCCCATAGACTACTGTATGTAGATTTAGACTATTTTATCCTCCACCGGAGTGGTAACTCATACATGCATGCATATCTTGCCAGCGGCATCATAACTGTCCAAACTTTGTATTGTAGGATGTTCATTTGTCCATTTAAGCACTACTATGTAGCTCAGATATCACAGTTTGACAGTTTGTTAAATTGAAGCTCCACAATGTTAGCATGTGTCTTTAACCCACCTAGTATTGATGGTCAAACTTCTATCCTCACTCAACAACTTAGTTTAAGACTAGTGTCTTGAATTATTTTCTTCTGACTTCATGTGCAGCAATGTATCGAGCGAAGATACATTTGCAGGGTCTGGAATCAAGACTATTGTAGTACTGGTCTTAGGTTTGCACGATAGAGTACCGAAGTGTGACGTCACACTTCAGAAGTACACTATTGCTCATAATTATGGAATATTTTAGAGACATTTTAGAAATTGACATTTTTCCGTGAACGTTACATCTGAGATAAATATTTGCTCAACCCTGGTGAAACAATTATAATCTAAGTATTTCAGGACTGCTTAGCATTTTGTAGCGTACGACTCGACGCTAAAACCTGTGTTTAAACATGGCGGTATTCAGAGTTGTTGTTGAGTCACGTGGTGGTTACGCGCGTTATTAGACTTGTAACAGACAATTCTGATGTTAATTTAATGATAAGTGACACTACATAAAAAAAATCATCAGTTTTTATGTTGTTTTTTCAATTATTTTTATTTAATATTTTTGTGGATTTGAAGAAAAATAAATATATAATACTTGTTATTGCGCCCAAACGTATTTTAGTTTTTACTTTAGTCATCCCATGAAATCCAAAAATTGCTTCACATACTGCGTTTTTGTAAAATAAATACTTGTCTTGAAAATTTTGGACGATATAGGAGAAATAACTCAAGTATCAACAAAATATTCCATAATTATGAGCATGAGTGTATGTGTGGACAATGGCGCAACCATGCAGGTGCAGCTCGTCGCAGTTGCACAGAATTATGGTTTGGCTCTTGTCCCCATTTATTTTCGAACCGGTTTGACGTCATGACTTCTGCTCATATCCGTCGGGG
>JZLH01S0492885.1:24234-35342 GCA_001188425.1 Eucidaris tribuloides
CAAAGTTATGAGAAGAGCGTGTGACATTTCTGGTATGAAAATTGACCTGTCGTAGGGTTGTCTATCTCAAATAGTCTTTGATAAGAGCATTGTACTGACAATATTACAGAAACATGTCAGTCATTTAACCATATATTGCAGCGTGAAATCCCATCAGCAATCATCCCTACAATTACTTAATTCAAAATAATTGGTTGAGATCAATATACATATTAGATATGGGTGTGTGTGTGTGTGTGTGTGTGTGTGTGTGTGTGTGTGTGTGTGTGTGTGTGTGTGTGTGTGTGTGTTTGTGTGTGTGTGTGTGTGTGTTTGTGTGTGTTTGTGTGTGTGTGTGTGTGTGTGTTCGTTTATCTGTCTGTTTGTGTGTGTGTATATGTGTGTATCTACGTGTTTGTGTGTGTGTTTGTGTATGTGTATCTGTCTGTTTGTGTGTGTTTGTGCATGTGTTAAGATGGTGTGTTTGAGTCTGTCTGTGTGTGTTTGTGTGTATCTGTCTATCTGTGTGGGGAAGGTTGTATGACAATGTTCCAGCTGAAACCACATATTTAGACTTGATGCTTGATGATGCATAAACAAACAATCTTTCTAGGTCTCTCTGTACTTGAAAGTAACAGCAACCTTCATCCTAACAACACACATATTTTAGCATTCCACTCATCCTGACAAAATCTACTGACAAAATGTTGTTATTGGAACCTGGGAATTCTTAATTTCACAAGGGGACCAGCTGTCTAGGTTCAATTCTGCCTCCCCACAAAATACTTCAGGGGGCAGCTTAGCTGTTCCTACAAATTAACATAACCTTTGACCTCATGTCTAACTACCCCCAATGGTGACCACATTCCGTTCATTGTTGCATGTACTCCACATGAAATGTTATTTGTCGACCACCTGCACAGCCCGTGATTGGAAACATTAATATTTCTCTTTTCTCGATGAATAAGTCACATTTAACCTAAAATTTAAACATGGCCTCTTCGACAAATGTACGACAACATGCAAATATGTGGTGCATTGTTTGCTTATTTGCACTGGTACAGATCACAGTGGGTAATAGTTATGAGAACAAAAGATATTTTGGCATTGTCTGAAAATGTACACATGTACAAGTTTGAAAAACATTTCATAAGGTGTTGTGACACACTTCTAGCAAAGGTGAACAATATGATTGGTAACTCCACTGCACCTTGTTAACTTTTTTCGGGAAGGGATTTGGGTGGGGGGGGGGGATGTGGAGTAGTCTTTTTGAGGTTTAAATTGAAAGTCTATGCAAATATGGTAACTACAATCAATCAATAACTTTGTTTAGTTACTTAATACCTCAGTGTAATGCTTCAAAGGGGCTTCATACTGAAATTCAGTAGTTCTTATCAAAATTATTCAATTAAATACATATTGGCGTGAGAAGGATGGCTAATGGAAATGGAGAGGGGAAGGGAAAAGGGGAAGGGAAAAGGGGAAGGGAAAGGGGAGGGGAAAGGGGAGGGAAAAGGGGAGGGAAAAGGGGAAGAGGAAAGAGGGAAAGGACAGGGGGATGGGACAGGGATGGGAAGCAAGGGGCAAGGAAAGAGGGAGGACACAGGAAGGGAGAGGAGGGGGTGGATTTGAGAGAAAAAGGGGTTGGGAAAGAGAGAGAGAAAGGAAGAAAAGGGTCAAGCGAGAGAAAAAGGGAGAGAGGGGAAGGGGGATAAAAACAGGAGAGGAAGTGTTTTTTTATGCATGGCTGTTGATCTTTGTCACCTTGTACTACTGGTTTGGCAGAGAGGGGAGGAGCGGGGAGGGAAGGGCAGTTCACGGAGGGAGGGGGGGGGTAAATTTGTTTCGATTCTCACCTTGATCCATGGCTGTTGATGGCCTGCAACCTAAATCTATAGAGCGTTGATGGCTGAAGCTTTGTGACTTTGAACTGCTTTTCGGCACCTTCATAAACCTGCACAAATCCGCTTGAACCGTTACCCTGTCCACGAAAGAAAATAACAACATTACGTGTCGGAAGTAAGGAAATAAAATAATGTAGGAAACAAACAAGACTGAAAAAAGAAGCAAAGAAACAACAAATCATGAACAACAACAAACAACACTCAAATTGATGACATATGTTTTACTTTAAAATTCTTTAAAAAAGTTCAATTCAGAGAAACCTTGTCCTTGTCCTTCATATCATACTTGGACCAAAACCAAAACTGAAACACAGTTCCCCCTCCAGCCCTCCCCTCTCCCCATTTGAAAATGTAATTGAGTTAACACTCCAGAGACATGATTGCACTAATTCATGTTCAAAGAACTGTGGCTGTTGATCATGAATTCTGTGGCATCAGTATTCCTGGAATTCAATGATGTATTTTCCAAGCCCTCCTACTACATCATGGTATCAAGACATGAATGTAAATCAGATACTTGTAGTTTGTCAAATCAAAGAGAGTCCAAGTTATGGTATACACCAGGTGAAATGCGTACATTGGTAACTTTGCAGTTTAATTTGATCACTGCAATGACTTGACTTTCATAATTGTACATATTATAATTCAGTGAAACATTTGTGAAATGTGCCATATGTTATTAAACTGAATGAACCTTTAAAACAAAAAGAAAGTTTGTTGTGCAACTGACTTTGCCTGACCCGCAGTACATGGCTTACAGGTAAATGTTAGGTATGCACAACAGCACACAAGAATAGAAATTATCTGTTACACATCAACCAATTTCAAAGAAACTCCCTAAAATATATCTGAACTACTATACAATGTCCTAGAGGATTGTATTCTATAAGAATGAACTGCATAACAACAGGGTTTTTTATTTTTTTATGCTGTTCTAAAAAAAACTCAAAGTTATACACTATGACTATCAATTATTTTTCATGTCACTACATTTGCTGCTCACTGGGTCATAATTTCCCCCAAGGGCTTGGTATGTTTTGTTTGTTTGCGAAACAACTGTACAGACCACAGTTCTCATTGATCAATGGGGTAACTATATGCACGAACACACATAATTTCTCTTTTGTTTGTTTGTTTGCAAAGATAGACATGCTTGCCAAGGGCTGGAATGTTTCACTGTTAACTTGTAGACGCACCCCGTGGCAATCGGGAACCACCGACTTGCAGCTTTTTGGGTTAATGGGGACGGGTTCAAGTTTGAAGTGCTCGCTACCCGACAGTAGCTGACATTATGTAAACAGACGGCTATTGTAAAGGGAGTTTGCGGACACACGGTTTGTCTTCGACTTCAGCCGAGATCAATTCTACTGAGGCATTTGGCACGCTCTGAGAATAAAGCAAAAATTATGCCACCCCGGTACACTTGATGACTAGAGTCAGCAAAAACTGTGAGTTCAGATTGAAGCCTGCCTGCCAAATTGTTCTTGAACTGATGGGAGAAAGTATGGAGATCTGTTTCCCGTTTCAATACGAAACTGAATCCCAGCTACAAATTATAAGTGACAGTCGGCTGTTATACAAACGAATCATGTATACATCTATAGAGTAATGGCTCATGTAGCATATATTCATACATGTTCGTGGATTATGACTGGTTTTCCATGTGTGAATTTCAGAAACAGGTCTACTAATCTTTTTAGCGTGATTGAACTTGGAGAAATATAAAAGTGCAATCAAAATTGTATCATTGCAATAGTTTTTCTTTTTAATTCTAATAGCACTCAATGACAGTACTGGTACAGTACTTTTTTTGTTGTGCAAAACCCTGCTAGCGACAAACTAAGACTTAAGAATGCAGCTTTAATTTCAAGGATTGTTTCCTCCACAAAATAACTTCAAAATTGGATCCGAACAGGAAAGAACCCCCTCGTCTCTCTCATCCCATCGAATCACGAGATGTCACTCCACGGCCGACCTACTTTACCTGGTGACCTTAGCGACCCCGCAGTGACCCCAAGAGGGGTAGGACCGACCTCACAGGCACAGACAGGAGGGAGATGTGGGACCCTGAAAAAATATTGTCCAGCTGGTTGAAGTAGGTATCCACCCCAGTAATCCCCATAATATATAGGTCACTTCTAATATGGCAGGCAGGTCTCTCTCTCTCTCTCTACATACACATATCCACTACCGAAAGTGTGTATGGTAGAGGTACATGAAGTGTAGAATTAGGGTAATTTGGCAGGGGCTATTACAGAAACCTCTGGAATTAGCGCAAGTAGTGTGGTATTTAACTGTAGTACAGAAATATTCACATAGGTGCTGAAAAGCACATTAAGTTAGCAATGTTACACCTTGTAGGTTGTTGCTGTTTCGATGGTAATATAGTAATAGCTTTTGTAACAGTACTTTCACTTTCTTCTGGGGGTGGGATTTCAAAGTTTTCAAACTGTACGGTACTGCTTTGTACAGATGTGATGGACTTCTGTTTTAATTTTTGGGGAAGGTGGGGGAGGGGGGTGGGTTGTATAGGCCTACAAACCACTTTCTTGACAACACATTTCATCACCCGGCTGGCAGAAGGGCGTTAGCAAATGCTCTAAGCAGAAGGGCGTTAACAGTAAATTGCCTCTAATTTGAAACCCATAGGCTTATTCCATATTTTCGCCTTACTTTCTGATAGAAGGATCTAAAAGATCACAATACTTTGATTTCATGTGAAATAAGTCAATGGTGGTCACGTTACAAGCGATTTACTGTTAGTGTTGACACCCTTCTGCTTAGAGCGTTTGCTAACGCCCTTCTGCCAGCCGGGTGACGATTTTAGTGACAAATCTTTCTCTGTGAGAAAATTACAGTACCTTGGCAAAGGAGAATGTGTAGCATTTATCAATAGGTTTAACCCAGTATTGTAGTACAGTCCAGACTCAAGACCAATTTAGTGGACTCGGGACTTGGGACTCATCCCAACATAAAGTGAATGGCAAAGTGTATTTGTCTGCAGACTCGGACATGATACTTGATTCCAACACTGATTTCACCATCCCTAAATTTCAAAACATATAAAATTACTCTAACTCAGCTGAATGTGAAATAAATTAATTGTGCGAAAATGTCCACTTTTACGGTATTACCATCCACTCCCTCACCTTGTCACACTGTAATAAATAGCTGTGGATCTTGGAGCCATTGGAGTTGGGGGCTTTCCAGCTGAGCACCAAGTAGTTCTTGGTCCTTCCCTGGAGGCGTGGCACGGTGGGAATGTCCGGAGGGCAGCCGAGGGTCTCGAAAGTGACCGGCGGTGAGGGCGAACCCTTCACGCTCTCCAATATTGCACTCACACTGTAGATGGAAGAAGAGGGGTGAGAGGGAAACAATGTAAGATTTAATTGTGTCACCATTATCATCATCTTTATCATCATTATCAACTTCATCATCATCATCATCATAATCATCATCCTATCATCATCATCCATCATCACCACTTTCAATATTGTCATCATCATCATCATCATTGTCATCATCATCATCATCATTGTCATCATCATTATTACCAGGTCATCATCATCTTGAGGGGGGAAGTGAGCCTGTTTACATGTTGGAAATGATTTTATTTCGATATAACATGCATTCTCCATAGAAACCAGGACAAGACATCCCATTTTTTGGTCTCAAACAAGTTAATATTATCATAAACAATAGCTAGCTTATCACAACATAATCATGAACGTGTCAAAAGCTGGCAAGACTAAACAAATCACAGTTGATAATATCCCCTGCACAGGTCTTTCGAATAAAAATGTTGCCAAATCCATGAGCGTCTAATTGGAAATCATCTTACATTACCCGTATGTTAGGAGTGATGCATAAACAAAATTGTTAGTGATCACCAAGATCTGATTGATCATTCTTGTAAGAGGGTAACAGCAGAGTCGAGGAGTTGGTGTGTTTGAATATAAACAAGATGATCCCCATATGAGTTACGATTATTACTAGATGGACCAGAAACTTGGCTTAAATTATGTCTTGTGGTACTATTTTTTGTCAGTCACACAGTTTTAACAATGGACAATCTTCAGATTTAATTATGTAACACCCCTCCCACATGTACCCCTACCCCCACCTCCCTGATGAAGTGTGCTGTTGTCGTCAAATTAAAAAAAAAGGGGGGGTCATGAAGGATACTAAATCAGCAGTCCACTAGTTTAAATATCTAGGACAATCAAAATAGAGCCAAGAGCAACTGAAACTATTGTTGACTTCTTGCCAATGAAGTATGTTGTTCATGTATGGTATACCATACATGTGCATGCAGTATTCAGACAAAAGTCATTACAGTGCAAACACAAGTATACTGCACTGGAACAGTTGTCATTACCCACCATTTCCTTCATCAATGAAAACCACACAATGTTGCCAAAAAAGTAAGATAATTTCACCCAGTTCCTTTTTGTCCTTGCCAAAAGAATGTGGCTAAATAAGATCAGATTTCTTTTTGTAATAGACATAGCCTGCCAACCCCATCAATCAGACACTAGACACTGCCTGTAAACATTGTCTTAGAAATTATGGCCGCAGTATAATTTACTTCTTCCCGCCTCTAGATTATTATGCACAGTATTGCACACATAGCAGTTCATAATCACAGCACAAACATATTTGTGGTCCAAACATTTTATCTAAAATTGTAGCACACACATAATTGTAATAACACAATAAAGAGAGAAAAACCACATCCCGGAACACCAAATAATTTGTAATTAAATGTTTTATCATGGTATCTACTACATTAGGAGATAATGTACTTAGGCATGAAATTGTGATAATTACTACATCATGAATGTTGCATGACAAACTACCTCCATTATGTTTTTTACCACCTACAAAGCTTTGTAGAATCTTTCTTTTTACAATTAGAGTTTAGTATATTGAATCAAATTCTGAATCAAACCAATCACCATATTGGCAAGACTCATTCATACACAACTCAATATATGGACCATTCATCCATTGATAAATATCAGGGGTGAATGCACTTTCCTAATACATTGTTTCCTCATGTGTCTATGTAATACTTGTTTATATTTGAGTATATTTGTGTGTATGTACATTTATTATGAGTATTAACCCATTGGAGATGATTTGATTTCGCTTTAAAGGTTAGTGACATGATTGGAAACACTTGAAAATACCTCAAGAACCAAATGAGTTGAAATATGTACCACTAGCAGGAGTGGATCTCTCACCTGGGAGGATTTGTCTATAATTTGTTTACTTACGGAGAATCAAGCATAAACATAGGAGTATTTTAATTTTATCCGGGTACGATAAAAATAAGCCGTATAGAGAGCCACAAAGCAGGTTTCCCTGCTACAAGTGATATTGGTAAATTGTTTATTTTAGAATGAGTCAACGTTTGACTACAAGATTTTCACAGGAGAATCCTTGCATAGTTTACTTGATTCTAGAGTAGTTTTAGCCAAAGTTAAGGACTACCCCCAATCATGTCATTTACCTTTAACACACATTTTCCATAGACTCCAACATGAAGTTTAGTCTCCAACGGGTTAATACAAGTGGATTTTATGTAGGAAATTAGATCAGAGTAGAAAAGATACATGTTCACAGAGTACGCATTTTCCTGAGCAGTATGTGTGTCAATGGTGAGTATGATATACAGGACGTGTGTCTGAATAAGGGCATGTTTTGAACAAATTTAGCAATCAGAGATTGGACAGAAGATAAAAAGGAGAATATAGATTGACTCCATTTTACAGGTTTTTTGACTTTATTGGAAATCCATGCGGAATCTATACAACAAGGAATGAGTTTTTTCTGACTCGTTGTAAGTGATTTTACACTTCACATAATTCTTAATTTCTGAGTTTATAGTTTTAATTAGGAATCAGTGCACTGCTCTGATTAATGCATGAAGTTATGACTGATTATAACCACTTACATACACACTTGACATATTGTTAGAAAAGTTTTCACATAATTGGTCTTTAACTTACTATACAAGTTATTTAGACAAACATCACCCAAATATTACAATGGGTGTATCCCATTAAATTAAAGTGATAGGCTAACATTGTGGAGCTTCAATTTAAACAAGAGCCCTGGGGGGCACGACGCTCACGACTGAGATCTCGCATAACTCTCTATGGTCCCATAGAAAAAAACATCAGTTATACATATAGTTTTGGCCCTTGGAGCCTGATATCTAGCACCAACATAGCCAAATGAACCAGTTGTGCATCCCTGCCATAGCTGATTTTGCCAAGTTAAATTAAATTCTAACAATCCGTTTTTATAAAACAAGGCACACCCTAGTATCTTAAAATTCGACCCTGACCTACTTATGTGACCTGACCCCACAATAACATGGAGGTCCCTGTACGCATCTACCACCCCAAGTTTGGTTACAAATGGGCTTGTGGTTAGAAAGTTACCTAGTTTGGGCCCTTATGGGCCCTGCCCCCATGGGCCCCAGGGGGAGAGGCGTGGTGTACCATTTCAGGAAACCTCGTTTCCCCTCCCCCTGAGGATCATTTCACCAAGTTTGGTCAAAATCCATTGATTGAATGTGAATTTATTCCTATAGGGCCCTAACCTCCAAACTTTTGCCCCCCTTGGGGCAAAACGGGGCCCACCCTGGCATTGTCATTGAGAAACATTAATTCAGCACATATAGGACGTATCTACACAGAGACATGGCTTTAACTAAAACTATTTTTGGATTTAGAGAAAAAGGCCCAATACGCAACCAAAGAAAGAAACTTGGCTGTCAATTTGACCTTTGACCTACATATGTGACCTTTAGACCCGCAAAATAACATTGAGGTCCTGTTACGGGCATTTAACACCCAGTTTGGTTAGCAAATGGACTTGTGGTTAAAAAGTTACCTAGTTTTGGGCCCTTATGGGCCCTACCCGCATGGGCAACCAAAGGCCAAAAACCAGGGTGGCCCTGGTGCACGCATCTCCCAGGAACGCCTCTTTTCCCTCCGCCCTGAGATCATCCCAGCCAAGTTTGTTCTCTAAAATCCACATGATGTGAATGTGAAATTATTCCCTAACGGGGCCCTACGCCCAAACTTTTGCCCCCATCGGCGGGCCAAACCGGGCCACCCTGGGCCATTGTCATGAGGAAGCAATTAATTCAGCATATATAGAGGTATCTACACACAAAGTGGCTTAATAAACTATTTCTGGAACTAGAGAAGAAGATGGTTTTGAAAACTAACTACTTTGGCCCTTTTGGGCCGCCCTGCCGATGGGCCCCTGGGGGGCCAAGGTGGACCAGTTGAGGACCTTGAATCGCTACCGACCCCTAAAGGATATTCCTGCCAAGTTGGGGCCGCAAATCCAATCATGCATTTGGAAGAAGAAGCTGAAAATGTGTAAAAGTTACGCACAACGCACGACGCACGGACGAACTGACGCAGCGGGGACGCATCAGACGACGAACGACGGACGACGGAGCAAAAAGCGATCGCAAATAGCTCACTTGAGCCTTGTGGCTCAGGTGAGGCTAAAAAATTGTCATCAAATTTTGATATTCGAACTATGATAGTAGTGTTTTTCATGAAGGACATAATAAACACCTCTGGAATAAAAAAGTTTGGAAAGTTAGCACTGCTAATGCAAGTTAAATGCATGAATAAACAATTAACTCGGGGTGAGTTAAATAGCGTAGGTGTACACACAGTACAATTGTAAAGCTACGGGAGAAATGGCGGTGAATCGCGATCAACTCAGCGATTTTCACATTTTTTAAAGCATAAATAATCATCTTTGAAATATAATTTTTTCAGGGCGTCATTTTTAGAACGCTTATCAAAGACAATGGTTAGCATGGGAATAATCATGTAGCTCAGATTTTTTTAACTGTGGTAAATGTTAGCACAATAACCTTTAACCCTAAAAAGGCTGGGGCGGGCGGAATGGCCGCGCCCCCCCTAGACGTTTCGCGCAATGTCTGCAACGACGCGTGAAGCAGTTGCCATGACGTTTTATGACTTTTATCAGGTCGAGTCTCGTGATCTTTTGAGACCAAATTTGCGACGTCGCAGTTATCGCGGTTGCCGAAGTTACGTAACATTTTGTACTTCATGTCACCCGCAAAAATCACTCAAAAACGTGATTTTGTGTACAATTTCATACAAAATTGTGTTTCAGCCAAATTCATAAATTAGGAATTATTTTTACTTTTACTGGTTGAAATGAATTAATTTTGTGGCTGTTTTATGATCGCAAAAGTGGTCCCGAACAAATTTCATCGAAAAAAAAGAGAAAACAAAAGGTCCAAAAAACAAAGAATATACATAGTAAGAAATTCACAAGAAGAGAGTGAGAATACATAAGGAAATCATTTTGATTCGCGGATTTTTTAAAGTACATTTGTTTAAGAAATACTAGAAAGAGTGTCTAGACCTCAAAAATTAGCATTTTTGGAGCTATAGATTATTGATTTACAGCATTAATTATGATTTTATTGCATAAATTTAGCATAAATTAATTTTAATTCCGGGTAATGAACTATACAGTCTTGTAGATTACGCGATGGGCAAGCATGTGTGCATACATGTGTCCCGATTTAGCAATAGGCCAAAAAAGCCAGCCATGATTAGGGTTAAATACTTGTCTTTTTTTATCGATTTGAACAGGTGGGCAGGCTACTCAATTAAAAGTAGAGCAGCACTTCAATAATAAATCATAAGAATTGTTTTGCTATGTAAATTTTACTCTTATACAGTAAGTAACCCGCCCAGTAAATGTACCCGCATTGACATAGTAAGTGAAGACGCACTTTCATTAGGCATAGCAGTTTATAATGGCTATAATAGGCTACATGTATGAAATACATAAATGAAATTGGGGTTAGAATGGTAATCATACATGAGATACAAAGTATCCCTTTTTTTTGGCGCAGGTAAGTGAAATATAACTTTTATGGCCTTATCACATGGATTTTGGAAGGGGAAACAAACTTTTTTATTTGCAGGCTAGCAAGATCTGAATGCAAGTTGGTATATATGGATAATTATGTCAAAATGATAATTATAATTTTCATACCAATATATTATTGTTAAAAAAAATCGGGAGAAATCCGTGTCTGTACACCTTCACAGAGTTTGAATTAATTTCAATTCATTATACTGTATTATGCAGAGGCTGGACAACTCTTCATGCTGACACAAAGTACAATCACTGATTCATAGA
>JZLH01S0492932.1:0-11293 GCA_001188425.1 Eucidaris tribuloides
CGTAATTTTGCTGTAGAATGAGCCCAAATTCATCATAATTGGATAAAGAATAGCTCTGGGACAACAAGTTGAATGAAGAAGAGGACTAAAAAATGTAACACCACCAAGTATTTGGGGGTCCCACCATACAACACATGACCATTGTTTCACTTGGCACCCCAGAGTGTACTGTGTTTGGTAGATTTTGCAAATTGCTAAACAATATTTGTATACAGTGTACTTTCAGATGGAGATGTTTTTTTTAGTTCTGAATATCATCATTTTATTAATTTGCTTGGTTGTGTGGTTTTTAAGGTAAAAATAATTTGAAATAAAAAAATATATAGCAGAAACCAGGAAGATATTAAGTTATATGTGTTTATCGTGTTATACACTGCACTTAATTTTCCAACTTACATCAATGTACTGCAAACCTATTATTTGGATTCTTTTTTGAGCAAAAACACACACACAAAAAAAGATAATTGATAGTGTATAAAAAAATCCTGTACCAACAGTCCCATCCTGCGATTGTTGTATATTAATCCATAAATTAATGGTGTACTGTTGTCTCCCTGCTTGTTTGTCTTTGTTCATGTCCGTCCATCCTCCTAGATTGGTATGAGACACTCAGCCTCCCTGACAGACATCATAGTGGATACCCACAGGAGGAAGCACCTGGCCTATTTGATGGCCGAACAAGGGGCCATCGTCAATCCAGATTCCACCGGAAATCTTCCAAAACAGGTAGGTCTCAGAGAAAAACTCTTGTGTAACAGTAGAAGACCAGTTTCATAATGTATTCACATTTCTTTCCAAAGGTTAGTGAAGAGCCTTTTCTTTCATCTGTTTCTATGAATATGTTTAAACACTGAAAGTGCAACTTGAATACATCAGTTGTTGAGCACTATTTCTGGCAGGCTTGCGGCGAACTATCAGATTGTCAAGATCAGAAAGGTATGCCTAAAATTTGTGTACATTATGAAATTGGTCCATTGTAACTGTACTTTTAAAAAAATGATCAAGCCATAAAATAATCACAATATTTAGAATTTCTTTTTATCGAAAAACTTTTGTAAAACCATGTTTTGAAAAGTCTGTTTGGGATTTACAATGCATCAGTTTGCTTCATTCCCATTTCACAAATGTACAGCACTAATCACAGTAATGTTTCATATGAAGCACATACAATTTCATATTCATTATGATTACTTTGTGGTCTGGAAAAGAAGTTAAGTAGTTGATTTCAAGCTTAAAGCCCAAGTTTAGTTTTGGGGATTTTTTTTTATTTGAAAGCTTTATGCCCCAAAGTCATATCCCAGCAATAACAGATTATGACTGTCTGTATTTTTTTTAAATTAATTAATTGACCCTTTGGATGCTATAATGTAAAATATAGTCAAAAATTTCGGGGTTTCCCTCAAACCCCCCCCCCCCAAAAAAAAAATCATTAATTAATTAAAATAAAACTAAAGACATTCATAATCTGTTGTTGCTGGGATATGACTTTTGGGCATAAAGCTTTCAAATAAAAAAAATCCCCAAAACTAAACTTGGGCTTTAATCTGTCAGTATGCTGAAAATGAAGGAGAATTGCTTAGCCCAAAGCTAAATATTATGGGATTAAGGTTAAGTTTCTAGAACTACAACCATTAATTTGTTTACTATTTGATAAGCCTGCTAAAGATACAGTTGGCTAAATCCACAAGATGCTCTTCTATTTCTTTTCATAGTTGATAAGTTACGTTCATTTTATGTCTTTATCTCCTCTTTTTTTTCCTTTTTTAGCAAGTAACCAAGAGACAGCTCCAGAGAAAGAGATCAATAATGGGTGCATTATTTCGTAAGTTTGTGATCTTGATAATCATATCAATCAATGCTATATTTCTGATGCTGCAGATCATGAAATATCCTTGCCGATGATATACCTGTAATCAATTTGTTTTGATCTGCAGGTTATATGGTCTTCTATATACACACAAGAAATGTTAAAATGTTTAACATATAGGCGTAAATATTCAATCTTGAATGACGCACCTTTAAAAACAACAAGTATCACTAATCAGTGTATTATCTTCCTGTAGTCCAATCAACATTTTTTTTTGGGGGGGGGGTTGCCCTTTTTGTAAGTGCATGATCTATAAAGAGAAGTACTTCATGCTATTTAGTTCAAATTTGTATTGTGATAGAGAGTTACAATGACCTTTCCCTCTTGAGACAACTAGGTCGTCTGTTAGTTTATACAAAGCAAACAGCACTGTAATTGACCTGTATATACTTTGAAATCAAAACCTCAACAAATGTACATCTCGACTATAACCAAATAAATAATGCAATCACCAGACGGATACACAGATACGGACTTTGTAGTTTAATGGCAGGATTATTTGGAATGCAGTTGGGTATTATTTCCATAGACTAAACAATGTTGCCACGTGAAGATAGCACATTGCTAGGCAGCAGGCTGACATTCTCGCTATTGACTACACCCACTCCCAGTTTATCCTTGGGTAATATGTAACTTGGGTTGGTGAAATCTACATACGTGGCAGAAAAAAATTCCTCTGTTCCAAACCTTACTTCTCTGGTCGTCGGACTTCCACATTCTGTCTCGATTTGCTTTCTACCACGTTTTGGATCTTTCTGACGCCATGTCACCTGTCGCTAATCTCTGAAGATCGTGCCAGAGAGGGTTGGAAATGTCCGCTGTGCGTTCCAACTATCACACCCTTCCGTGTTTGGATATATGTTCCGGGTACCATAAGAGGACCATTCGCTATTATTCAAAGGCGAAGGCTTCTAAACATCATCTCACGGATCTATTCTCTGGTACATCCATGAATTGTGTGAATTCACCTAAATGGTTTTCAAACTAGTTTGCTAGATATTATTATAATAGCAAACTGATTTATTGGTCAAATGTTGACATTCAGTGACTGGACACATAGTCTTTATACGACCAGCCAGCTTGATTGTTTTATCTTATTTTTCCTGATTTGTTAGTTGGTATTATGCCTATAGGGAACCATAAGAGGACCATTCGCTATTATTCAAAGGCGAAGGCTTCTAAACATCATCTCACGGATCTATTCTCTGGTACATCCATGAATTGTGTGAATTCACCTAAATGGTTTTCAAACTAGTTTGCTAGATATTATTATAATAGCAAACTGATTTATTGGTCAAATGTTGACATTCAGTGACTGGACACATAGTCTTTATACGACCAGCCAGCTTGATTGTTTTATCTTATTTTTCCTGATTTGTTAGTTGGTATTATGCCTATAGGGAAGTCTTTATATCAAATACTCATCAACACATTTTATGTAAACGGAATATTGATATTGTACTGTGAAATTTATCTGTTGATCAAAAGAGTTTGTAGTTTGTCACTTTTTAGTAACGATATACCTCTAATAAAACATACCTAAAGTTTGTGGAAAATTTTAGTTTTAATTTGTTAAATGTGTTAAAAGTTGTTTCAATACTTTCATTGTAAAGAGTCATAAGAGTCTCATTTATTGCATTTCCATCAGTCAATTAAGCTCTCCACAACGGTAGCGTGTTCTTAACTCAAGTGAATCATTCCACTCGCAACAGAGAGGAGTGAATATTTGCTGTATTCCAGTAATGGGTTTGACAATAGTCATTCAAAATTGTGCTACAGCAAACCTGATAGACATAAGAGATGTCATTCTTTTGTGTTGTGCTTGGTTTCTGGTTAGGTTATGCTAATTAGTCATGTTATCAAAGGAGAATATTCTTTGCTTCATGTATATATATTATCTCATTAATCACATCTCCATCAGTCAAGTTATCTCTCCGCTCCTCTAGTGTGTTTTGAATTTTTCTTAGATCATACCATCATACCACTAGCACTTAATTGGGGTGAATATTTTCTGTATCTCAGTAATTGTTTTGACAGTAGTCTTTTCCAAAACTGTGCTACACTAATCTGATAGACATAAAGATGTCATTCTTGTGAGTGTTGCTAGGTTACCAGTTTTGTTATTTCAAACAGTCATATTGTCAAAGAAAAATCTTCTATTTGTGTCATCTTTATTATCTCATTTATTGCACCCCCATTAGTCAAGTTAACTCTCCATACCCGTAGTATATCTAATCTCAATTGGATTGTACCAATAATGATTAGAGGGATGAACATTTTCTGTATCTCAGTAATGGGTTTGACAGTAGTCTTTCCAATATTCTGCTACACTAAACTGAATAAACATGGATATTTTTGGATATTATTTTGTTGATTGTTGCTTAGGTACCAAACCTGGATATAGAATGTATCTCCCGTTGTCATGGTAACGAGACAAACGAGACTTGTTTTTCATTCAAGGCGTTAAAATTTACGATTATTTTTTCCGTTTAGCAAATCAAGACGACAAATCCAACGACCTGAAAGCCAAAAACATCCGTCAGACGGAATTGGTATCAGACTTGAGGGAGGCCATCCAGCAGGTGGGCAGACACTTCCAGACCATCGACCCCAAGAATGCCAGAATTGTAAGTTTTTTCCTTGTTTTTCTGTCAAGTGTCTCTTCTCTTGGATCAGCAAGTTTAACCCATTGGTCTTGCTTAGTGTATGGTATTATTGTTCCAATGAGAGATGATGCAACTTTACTTGGTTTACTGCGAAGGGAATACAAACAAGTAAATTTATATTTTCTTGTAAAAGTGTACACAGAATACTCATTTTCTTCATTTATATCAGAACAAAATGTGTACTTAATGAGGCAGAGGCATTACTCGATTGTTTATTGTTTGACTGAAAAATTTGTCATATTTTCTAGGCTTCTGTACAACACCATCTTCACAATAAGTGTGCAATGTAATGTACTGGGGCTTCTGTACAAGCACATCGTTTCCAAGGGGTTAAATTTGATGGTTCTACCATGCTATGAAATTAAGATTGTGGTAAATGTATGTATGATATGTTACAGTAAATATGCCCATGGAATCTAGCAGTTAAGTATGTGATTTTCTATATATGATTTGGCCTCACAGAGCCATGTTTTGAAACAAGCACCACATTAAGGGGATTATTAAGTGTTAGTTTAGCAAATTATATATTTACTGTATTGCTGAAAAAGTTGCATGCATTATGTATATTAACATACAAATAGATTTAAAAAAATCATAAAAACAAAAATAGAAATAAATAAATCGATAGATGAATGCATAAAAAAGAAAGAATTTATTAGCAAATAAATAAACTTCTTAATTTATTGTGTGAATTATTTTGTGACCAAACAATGACAAAAGTGTTCACTTCCTGATATTCTGTACCAAGTGAAAATGCAGTGAAATTGTGGAAAAAATACTCTCGCAAAGTTTCTTCCTGAAATAAATTCATGAAAATGTATTAGGAGAAACATGTAACATGTACAGTAGATAACATTGTTATGTACATTCTATTTAAGAAATACAGAATTTCCTTTTCCCTTTAACATATCTATATCTCTGGTTTAATCTTACCTTCAGGCATTAATACCAGACTACTCATTAGAGAGCCATCAGAAGGACCATGAACAATTTGTCAACGTGACGAGAACGAGAAAAAGACGCGCCAAGGCCCTACTGGACTTTGAAAGGCACGATGATGATGAACTTGGGTTTAGGAAAAACGACATAATCACAGTAAGTTAACACATTGTTTAACATTATGCAGGTTCACTTTAAAAAAATTGTCAAACATTGATATCTGAGCCATTAAACGGTGTTTGTGGGTAAGGATGTGCCGTTTACCTGAAACACAAACAACGTGCATTTAACAAGACTTGGTGCAAAATATAAAGCATAGTTTCAGTTGTTTGATTGCAAGACTAAGTTGTAGCATGCTGGAATACTTTGTAAAGAGAATATCTAACCCATTGCAGCCTGGGACTCCTTCTGTTCTGGCTTACTGTCCGACACAAGGTTAACAAGAAGTTCCGTCAGATTCCTGTCCTTCACAAGGTTGACCAGGACGTTGGTCAAATTCTTGTCCTTCACAAGGTTGACCAGGACTTTGGTTAAAATCTTGTCCTTCACAAGTTGACCAGGACTTTGGTCAAATTCTTGTCCTTCACATGGGTGACCAGGACTTTGGTCAAAATCTTATCCTTCTCATGGGTGACCACGACTTTGGTCAAAATCTTGTCCTTCACAAGGTTGACCAGAACTTTGATTAGATTCTTGTCCTTCACGATGTTGACCAGGACTTTGGTCAAATTCTTATCCTTCACAAGGTTGACCAGGACTTTGGTCCAATTCTTGTCCTTCATAGGGTTGACCAGGAATTTGGTCATATTCTTGTTGTTCACAAAGTTGACCAGGAATTTGGTCAGATTCTTGTCCTTCTCAAGGTTGACCCAGACTTTGGTCATATTCTTGTTCTTCACAAGGTTGACCAAAGACTTTGGTCAAATTCTGTTCCTTCTCCTTCTCTGCCTTCTTAAATGACTTCATCTGGGAAGAGGGTTGAAGCAGAGCTGCTGTCTTGCCTGCTGGCCAAGCTCTTCAAGTCAGAAACCTGGTTGTCTGAATTCTTTGGCTGCGGAATTTAAGGAAAAAGCAAGAATGGGTCCAAATCTTAACAGGCACGGCGATACGGTGCAATTAACTCGCGAAAAGCTTTTGCCAGCACTGCCTAATTTGCATAAAGTAAACATCTTGTTTGTGCCAAACCGCTAGAGAAGTGTCGCAGGACAATCGCGATATCTCGCCTAAAAAAACACCAAATGATAAAATTTATATATCAAATTGAAGAGGAAGACATTCCCTAACTTGCAATACTCAGTATTTTTTGTTTCATTGAAGGTAAATCTGTGAAAACAGTGCACAAACTTAGCTAAAAAAAAAAAATTGGTCTGTAAAAATGGTGTTATTTTCCATATTTTTCTTCATTGCGCAAGACTGAAACTTCAGTATATGATTTCTGGAAGTATATCCATGCTCTGTTCCGAATATCTTTTTTTGATTTTACGCCGAACGGTCAGGTCGGAATTGAATCGAGATCACTGTCATTTGTGACCCGTCAAATCTTCGTTGACTTCGTGACATGCACAGGCAAGTTGTCTGTACGAGACGTCCAGCGTGCTGCACGGAACTGCATGTGCAGCACTGTGTTAGCGTGTACAACAACAAAGTCGAAGTCGGGAAGTCAGCCGAAACGCATCTGGTCAATGCAAAGATACTAATAACAACTAACGAACGGGGCTGTCATATGGATTGTGAACACTAAATAATATATCTTATGAGTCTGTGTTTACCGTGATGTGGAATATGAATCAGGAAACTGCGGAAATCTGCTTCGAAACATGAGGGTACAACCATGGGGATATCCAGTGCAAGCGACTCGGCTCAAACGTACATGCACACGTGTCTGCCACACACGCACACACGGCCAGTGCAGCTCACTAGCGCTGCAGAATGCAGTGCGATAGCCCAGCTGATTGGTGGAATAAGCTCACAAGCGTGACGTCGGCAGACAACGCATGCGCATTAGGAAGCTCCGTCTAGCTCATAGGTGTGCATTCCCAGCGTTTTCTCATAAAGATGGTGGTTTATTTGTGCCGATTTTGACGAAACTAGTAACTGCGCAAACACGAAACTTCTCAGATAGTGAGTCTGGGGTATACCGACTAGCAATATGTTAATTATTTGCATATTCATACCACAGCAGACTCGGGTCGGGATTGATTCGTGAACCCTTTTCATAGACGAAGCAAACAGGTAAATAACAATATCTCAAAAAATACACCAGCATTTTCATTAAAAATTCATATGCAGCATGTCATAACCATTTTAGACACATCTGGGAAGTTTCACGGGATTTCAACTAAAAATAAGGGAGATACGCGAAGGTGAATTTTGGGGAGTTGTTCTCCTCCGCTTCGCACAGTGCTTCTATGACCGTTACAAATTCAAAAGCTTTTATGTCTTATCGCGGAGTTAATTGCACCGTATCTCCGTGCCTGTTAAAGGACATTCAAAAAACAACAAAATTTCCATGGCCAAAACAAGTGCACAGCAAGAATGCAAAAGGCATATTTCATCACTTTATTGAATATACTAATCAAACAAAGGAAAATAATGTGAGACATATAGAAGAAAAGTCCAGGACTTACATGAAATGAGGAAACTGTAAACACAGGTCATATAAATACAATTTAAAATTCATAAGTCAATAGTAAAAAAACAAAAACAAACATGATAACATACACATAACTATAGAGCACATTTCCGTTTATTGCAAAGTTGGTAAGATTGTATGCGATAAAAAAGGGCGTCACTCACTTGAATCTTTATGTAATATAATAATATCTATAATCAATGTATGTGGTGGGCACATGGATGGATGAAGGGGGAGAAAAATAAATGTAAGCACTATTGGCATAAGGGGGTTTGGGTCCTTCCCTTTCTGTCTGAAGACACTAGAGCTGGAGCTGGATGAAGTATGAAGAAAGACTTACCCATTGCAGATGCTTACTAAGACTTGGGAAGACATTAGTTTCTTGTTGCCATGGTAGAATGGCTGGAGGAAAGCATATCTCTTTATCTTCCACAGTTGGAGGGGGATAAATGGTTTGGAGGCACTGGAGCTGAATTTGCCCTTGCCTTCCCCCTCACTCTCAGCTTATAGAAGTCTGTCCTGATGTTGCGGAAACGCTTACAAATTTTGTTGGCCATCTCGGCTACACAAAAATCAAAAGAAACCTTTATAAAATGTAATGTTTCAAAGGACTTTATACTGATATAGAATATCATTTTAGGAAATTGATTTGATTTGTGGTCAATGTCATAATTGTATCAAGTGAGGTACCAGTAATTTTTATTTCATCAGGAAGTCTGCTATCACAGACACATAAAGTGCCAGGTCAAGAAGAAAGTATATGTTTCAACAGTGATATTTGACACCAAACTTCTGCCAAGCTGCTGCTAACATAAATTACATGCATTTTGTGAATAGATGATTTTCCATATTGTTGAACTTGGGTTATATTTGATCACCATTGCCGATGTGTCTCAGTTGAAATACATTAACAAAAATGTTTTTGGAATGAATCAATTGATTGGATTTATTTTCAAAGAATTCATGATTTAAATCGCCTACTCTTGTTTTGACCCTTTATGATATACATTGCACACATGCAAACCAGAATTTAAAGGGATTTTTCTCAGTGAAACTAAAATATGGTTTAAACCACATTATGCTATATCTGCTGCTGAAGTTGCCACAATATCTTTGTTGCTGTGAGACTCTTTGATTCTAAAGAATGTAATTTTTTTTTTTATTTGTCACAGATAGTGTGTTGATTGGTAATTTAGAAAGAATAAGAAATTAGAAAAAAAGATTGTCTTGTAAGAAATGAAAAAAAGAAGTAACTATGTATCAAGCTTATTTTGGCCAAGGAAGTGTTATATTATTCTTTTGAATTTGTTTGTGCAGTTGATCCCCATGTCTTTCTAGAAATTAATTGCGTGATTTAACTCTTTGTGTGCGGGACCGTGAAACCCCTGCGTGCGGACTTTTTTTCAAGAGCGCTCAGTTACGGGAAAGGAAATTGAATGACTGACTTCAACTAGCTATAACTTTTCACAACATCGTTTTTAGGAAAAATGTTGTGCAGCAAAGTTGAAGTACATTTTGCAGACCTTTTGATTGCATAAAGGCTATTTGGAAATATACATCTGGATTTTGTAAAGTAATGCCTAATTGCAACCAATATACATGAAGTTCTAAGCATCCTGTTTGATAATATACGACATCATTCAAATAATACAAAAGGGTAAACCACAAGCTGCATATAGAAACCTGATTTGTCACAACTTAGAGATGAATCACCAAAGGTCAATGAATCGAGATAATGAAGCGATTATCAGTGAAAAGCGCGTTTTATTGTAGTTGACTTTGAGTGTTCTATTTAAAATCTAATCCAGCGTTCTTTTGTATACGGGGCCTTGATTGTATTTATTGATTTTTATTGTTCTTTTAGAATCTTACATAATACCCCGTACTTGAGGAATGTAAACAATACAAAGCGAATACCGCTACCATCGGGAAAATCAGTATAAATCAGGTGAATACAATCATTTCTACGTTTGAGCGTGAAATGCGAATCCCGCACGCTGCAGGGAGTGCATGGGTGCGAATACCGCGTGTAAAGAGTTAAAAAGAGATCCCAAATTGCGTGTAAATTTGAAAGATATTGAATCTGTTGGTGAAGTTATAATTTTAGTGCTTTGGAATTGGTTTCTGTACTAAATAGATAAATATCAGTGGCCATAAACATTTAGGTTATGTATTAGACAGATAGATTTGAGTGTGTGATTTGGAATGCTTTTATTATGACAGATTATATCACAGAAGGATGAGCACTGTTGGGTGGGGGAGCTGAATGGACTAAGAGGTTGGTTCCCAGCAAAGTTTGTTGAACTCTTGGATGAGAGGAGTAAGCAGTACACCAGTGCAGGAGATGATTCTGTCACGGAAACCATCACTGACCTGGTCAGAGGAACGTGAGTAGACAAATGAAATAGAGACAATGATAAGCAGGAATAGGAGTTGTTGATGATGATGATGGTGATGGTGATGATGACAGTGATGGTGATGATGATGATGATGATGAGCACTGTTGGGTGGGAGAGCTGAGTGGACTGAGAGGTTGGTTCCCAGCAAAGTTCGTTGAACTCTTGGATGAGAGGAGTAAGCTGTACATCAGCACTGGGGATGACTCTGTCACGGAAACCATCACTGACCTGGTCAGAGGAACGTGAGTAGACAAAGTGAACATGAGGAAGAGGTGCCCCATGATGATACTACTGGTTGTGGTGGTAGTGGTGATGATGATGATGATGATAATAATGATGGTGATGATGGTGATGGTTATGGTGATGGTGATGAGGCTGAAGATTATGATGAAGATGATGGTGAAGCTTGTGATGAGATGATGGTGAAGCTTGTGATGATGATGATGATGTAATGATGATGATGAGAATGATAATCATGGTGTTGATGATGATAAAGATGATAATGATCATGGTGGTGATGACGATGATGATGATACTGCCAATGTCAAGACTAAGTTTCTAATTTTGACATGCCAATGTAATATGATCTTCATGTCAACATTATTCTGTGAATTAAAATTTTTCTATTTTGCATGCATACTTAAAGGTATTGGCTAGCATTTACCACAGTTAAAACAAATCTGAGCTACATGATTCCCCATGCTACCATTTTCTTTGATAAGGTCTAAAAATGACGCCCTGAAAAAAATTGTATTTCAAAATGATTATTTAGTGCTTTCAAAAAGTGGAA
>JZLH01S0492985.1:0-21835 GCA_001188425.1 Eucidaris tribuloides
ATGAGAAAGAGAGATATATTCCGCTCTCACACTTTTTGGCAATTGCATTATTTTTTTTCTCATAACTGAGAATTGTATACTCAGATCTTAGATCTCTAAGTGAAAAAGAACAAATACGATATCAATAAATAAAGATAAAATAAATTAAGTGATATTAATACGTGCGGCGAGAAACTGGCGGACTCTTATACCGCGCCATTCAGGTCACGAGTAAGTTTGTCGTCGTAGGACGACATGCAGCGAACTATCGACAGGCCTATTGAACTGCGACGAGAATATATAATCATCGAGTGTCTCTAAGATCTTTCAAGGGTTTTTATTGTTCTACTAATCTTCCGCATATCAGAGTTTTCTTTTCAATCCGAATTTGAAGTGATAAGCTTGAAACTGTTGTGTCATTGTTGTAGATAGCGTGCTTTTCCAATGCGGCACAGTTTGTGACTTAGCTTGGCCGTAGCGAAGCTATAGTAGGTTACCATCGTTTTCTCGGTTCTTTCATTGCGGAATTCGTCATGGTTAAAACATAAAAACCGCCACCGTTTAATCTTGGATAGACTATTGTTGTTGAAATTACATCTCCTACAAAACCTTTAGAAATGGTAAATCAGTAATTGGACGTGCACCTTGATGTACAGGTCGCTGCGGCAGTAATTTTTAATTTCGTAGCTGTATTTGAACTTTGATCTATTAGTGTCCTCCCTGACTACAATGCCTGAATGTATAAGTTTGACATATACAACACTGTTTTATTACCTACAGCCTGGTTCAGGCCATGACGAAACAATGAGTGGGCCACTGCATAAAGAACACTATTTCCAAAAATATGGTTTAAATGTATGTATTTATGATGGAATATCATGTTATTCAAATCTGCCATTTGATAATAGATCTGTAACCATGCAACACACCAAGAACTGTTTTGTTTATTAAAACATGTTTATAAGTGTTATACTTGATAGCGGTCTTAAATGGTTGAATCACGTAGATGAGCTTATTAGGAAAATTTCTCAATCAATGGGATGTATACGGAAAATTACAAAATAATCGAAGATCTTTATTGTACCATGATTTTACATAATTTTGATTATTGCTGCGCTATTTGGGGCAGTACTTCAAATACTAATTTAAATAGACTGCAAAGAATTCAAAATAAATATGCAAGACTCGTTTTGCAATGCAGACTATGTATACTTCCTCCACATTTCTTTTGAATAGGTTAAAGTGGCAATCCATTGTACAAAGAATCAAATACCACCAATGCGTAATCGTTTACAAAATACTTAATCATTTGACCCCCAGTTATCTAAACAGATTAATTCTCCGTAGACCTGTTTACTATTACATCCGGTATGCTGTCAACAGTCCATTATTTGTACCAACGCCCCGCACGAATTATATGCGAAGCTCTCTTTCTTACATTGGCTGCAAACTATTCAACAAGCTACCAACATCAGTGCAATCTAGTCTCAGCTTTAGTCGCTTCAAACAAATAACCCGTACCTAAGTTCTATAAAATTAATGTTTAGCTATTTAATCATCCCGATATCTAATATATGATTCTAATCATATTTTGTTTTTATATTGTTTAATGAATTCAGGTAATTTCTCACTTTGTAACTAATGTGCAATTTTCATGTAAATTTTTTCTTATATTTATATTACCACGCTTTTACTTCCCCTACAATTATTCTATAGTTTATGTAATTATTTAATTGTAGTATACTCTTGCGATTTTATGAACGTGATTGTATATATTGTATGTGATTGTGATATATTATTGTATTTTTATATGTTCATTATATTGTTATGCTAAGCAGGGCTCTCTTGCAAAGCAGTTTTTTATAACTGAAGAGACCACCCTGTGAAAAGAAAACGATAATAAATAAAATAAAATAAATAAGGATATTAATACTGCGATCGGTATATTCTATATTTTGTGTGTGCATGAGGATTATACCATGCCGAATAAAAATCACTTAAGATCTTTCAAAGGGTTTTTGTTTTCTATTTCCGCTTTGTTTTCTTTTCATTATGAAATTTGAAGGATAACTTGAAACTGTTGTTGTGTTGTCATTGTTGTATACGGTGCTTTTCAATCCCAGTGGATTACTTGCGTAAGGCAGTAGATGGCGCTTTACCATCGTTCGGTTTCATTGCGATATAGGTATTAATATATTTTTCATAGCATTCTTGAGTCGGAATATACCATATATACAGTTAATCGTTCTCGAGTCGCTCATAATACAATACAATGATAAAATATATATGATGATTTGCCCTGTCTCTTTTTTCGAGCATAACATGTCATGAAGTCATATCTCGCTTCTTCAACTTCCAGTATGGCGTAGGCGTTTCGTTAGCGTAACCATCGCAAGTTAGTATATTTAGTGGTGGGTTAATATCGCGCTTTTTTATTTTATTTTATTTTTACGTCAGTGGACTCGCGAATATTCTACCCCTTTTGTATATAAAATTTAGTACACAAGCTTCATAACTACATAACATTACAGTAACCAACATCATTGATGAATTTAATTACTGCATAAGAGTGAATGCTATTGCTAAGTAATTCTTTTACAATGCTGGTTTGTTTTCTTAACCTTCAATAACATCTTTTTCCCTTTGGTGTATTTTTTTTAACGTTTTCATAAAATATGTTCAATTGTCTATAGGTCGTAACATATATCGCATAAACCGTTATTGTGTTTGAAAAGGTGTTTGGTACTGCATAATCGGAAAATAGCATAGAAAACGGACATACTGAAGCTTTTCGACATGCACTCATTAGAGTAAATCGAATAGATGAAACAGAAAATCAAAACGAAACAATAAAATGGAAGCAAAATTGTATTGTTTCGGTGGGGCTTTCTGTTTCATTCATGCGATTTACTCTGATGAGTGCATGTCGACAAGCTTCAGTATGTTTCTATGCTATTTTCCAATTATTGTATATGTTTATTTTACGTTTATAGTAGTTTATATAGTCTTAGCGTGTGGATGATTCTTTTTTCTTGTATGTTTACATACATTTCAGTCAAATCTTTTACCCTTGGTTGTATCTGGTATAAGTGTCTTCCTTTATCTGAAATTTCCCATTCAGTTTGCCATTTTTTTGTCTGATCATATTTTAAAGCCATTGGCTAACATTTACCACCGTTAAAATAAATGTGAGCTACATAATCCTCCACGCTCTAAGTGTTTTTGATAAGGTCTAAAAATAAAGCCCTGAAAAAAAAACTGTATTTCAAAATGTCAATTTCCTCCCATAGAACTTACTGTGTGTGGATCTAATCTATTTTTTACTCGTCCCGGGTACTAATTGTTTAGTCATTCATATCTTGCCAGTGGCGGCATAGATTTCCAAACTTTTGTATTCTATGGTGTTTATTTGTTCATTCAAACACTACTATGTAGCTCAGATAGCAAAGTTTGACAATTTTTTTTTAATTTGAAGCTCCACAATGTTTGCCTATTGCTTTAATGTGATATGGCTTCTTTCTTGCTCATATATATGTGAATTTCTGTGCAGGTAAGAGCACCTTCCTTTGCAAGACTGTCTACTATTTCATTTCCATGAAATCAACAGTAAGAGGGGGTCCATTTGAGGAGTATATCTACTCCGTGATGTGATAAGTACCTGTATTTCTCAATTATTTCTAATACTAAAGTCGATCCTTCTACGTTCTATGTGCTTGGAGTGCTATTTAGGAATCCTAGAATGTTACTACTGAAGAGGGTATAATTTTCTTCTATCCAAGTAAGTGCTATAGCAAAGTAGCAGTCAGTTCTGCTCTCCTATACATATTGAAGTTATTTTGTATTTTTTCAAATGATTTTGAGCTTCGGTATGTAAAAAGCAGCTCCCATACGCCCATCACTTAATTTTGACGCATCAGTGTAAATTTTTTTAATAGTCTTTCCCATTTATATGTAATAAGCTCTGTTGTCAAGGACAACTGTTCTGCTGGTAAAGTGTCCCTTTTGTACATGTGTTGATTCAGCGTTAAATATACGTTTTCCTTTTTCATAAAGGTAAACGGGTTGAACATTCATTCTGTTTTTCAATATTTGGACATTCTTTGGGACTGGCCGGCCCGGGACACAAAAGGACCTTCTCCCTATTTTCAATGAAAGTATTCGTACTGCCAACATGGGTTAAGGTTATGTTTCTTGGGACGATTATCTGTTTGACTGAGGAGATAAAATTTGTATTTACAAAGAATATTCTGTGCAATATTGTATGGGGAGGGGGGGGGGGGTTCCCACGCTCTATTTGGGGGGAATTAAGTGGAGTGGTAACCATCGAACCCCTTATTATTGAGAGCGCTTTATATTGAATTGAGTCATTTTTTTTTGCGATGTCGTGGCTCCACCATAAGCTTCACATCCGTATACAAACGAATAATAATAGTATTGATGATGGTGATGATGAGGATGATGATAATAACAACAATAATAACGACTTGACCAGAAAAAAAAAATCAAAAGATGTGGAATACGGGGACGAAGGTGATACCAGTGGTGATGGGTGCGTTAGGAACTGTTCCTAAACAGTTGGACAGGAATTTAAAAACAATCGGTATAAACACATCCATTGATCTTATACAGAAGACTGCATTGTAAGGAACAACTAGGGTGCTGAGAAAAGTGCTTGATCTATAACTTTAGACACAAATTACGGACTGTGAAGATTGTGCTTCATAGAAATCTTCACTCAATGTATTATTGCTTGGCCTATGGAAGACGTCCGGCTTCCGTTTCATCTATGAAGACCCGTGAGAAGACTACCATCATCATCATCATCATCATAATAATAATAATAATAACAAAAACAATAATATGATATTTGCTATAATTATTATAGGAGGGGTTAACCCAACAAAGCGGGATAAACTTCAACGTGACATGCAACTTTTTCTGGGACATGCCAGGATAACTAGAGTCATTTGATATCACATTAGTACCGAGTTTTACATTTTCATGGTGAAAGCGAGGGCATATATTAACATTGCATGCCGAACATTTTCATTTTCATGGCAGAGATACATCAAATCCTTTCGATTCCACGCACAAAAACACTGCGCCTGACTGCAGAGGCAGCTAGCCACTTAATGAATTGGATTTTCAAGTATATCGTCTGAAAAAGTAACACCATCAACAAACCCAATCATCAGTTTTGGTGTTTTGTGATTATACGCAAACAATCGGAAGTTATACGAATTACCCAACGATATAGAATTAGATTGAACCAGAAGGAAACTAAAAAATAATATTGATTCATTAGATTTCGACTTAGTCCAGAAAGAATGGCTTGATGCACTTAATTAATCTGATACGAACGAAACTTCTATCAATAAACTTGTTTTCTTATTACAATAAAGATATACCACTCACTTCAAATAAACTCGCAAACAAAGCAATAAAACTATGCACAATGTTCTATTAGGAGTAAGTTTTTGCGTCGGAAAATGTGTTGACATTATTAAAGTTGACTTTCGAGTTCCGCATATAAAAGTGGCGAGAAAATGTGTGTAGTAGGTGTACATTGCGACGACTAGTAGCCCTATTCAGCACGAAATTTGAAAGTAATCAGCAACTTTTTCCATCTTTTTTACAAGTAGAATAATCAATTTTATAATTGCTAGCACGGCCCAAAGTATCTATCACAGGTTTTCCTGCTGTATACCGTTTTGCTTCTAGATGCGATGTTTCCTGCCTGTCGATTATCGTGGCTGGATAAACGATAAAGGATCCACGACATCCAAACGCATACAGACTTCCGTTGATGATATTTGGTCATCAAATCACTAAATATTTCTTGAAAATATGCATCAACTATTTTAACATACTTTTTCAACCTTTTTACACGCTGCTACTAAGCCCTAACTATAAAAAAATGCCCCTGGTCATCTCTATTCATATTCTGTGTGTGACAGGTCTACTTGTGATACTTGGGCTGATGTGCCTTTCCATTCCGTGCCATTATGCTTTTATGAAAATGCTTCCTGACATGACAATTTATATTGTGAAGCAATGACTGTCAAAGGGGGTATTGTGAACAAATGTGATGCTATTGTATGACGGTGTACGTAGTAATATCAATGGATGTGAAGGCACGAAACTTTGTTGTTCAGCTCAAATGTTACAAGATCATGACGTCACATGCGGAAAATGAGTACCGATGACCTGGAAGATAGAGGTGGGACTTAGCAGGGTGCAAAACAATGTATTTAAAAATATATGATGCATAGTTCACAAAAACATTTAGTGATTTGATGATGTAAAACCAATAGGCATCAAGAGTAGTCAACATGCGTTTGGATGTTGTAGGAACTTTCAGTTCGTCGACATTTTTGGCCATAGGCATGAGCAGCATACAAACAAAGGAATTTAGCAATTGCTTCAAGCATAAGTTAAAGCTTAATTAATCTCTGAATTCATACAGAAATTATAGCGCCAGAAGTAACATTTATACACGTCAAGTGAATGCTTGAAATGTATGCATAAAACGAGCATTTTGGTTATCCTCACATGCATTTGCTTGCGATTTTCCAAGCTCCGTAATACCAGCTTGGGCTCTCTTGCTTAATCAGGACGTTCGAGTTGAAAAATCATGTTCATGCTCGTTACAGATCAAACCAATACTACACAGGAGAAAAATTAATCCAGAACAAAATGCCCCAAATCACATCGGAAACTATGTCGTTTAGACTAGGAGCATGTTTGGTGGTTACTACACGGATTAATACCTAAAAATGATGAGAAACAGGGAGGCTTGCTCGACGTATCTAATGTATGCAATACGGACAGAAAAGTGGATATAGCAAGTTTCCGGGGAATAAGCCACAAATTTCAATACATCAGTATCAGAGAAGCGTTTTGGATTTGTCAGGAAAGCGTGCCACTTATTTGTTCGGAGGGGGGGGGGGTTGATTTTATTCGAGTATTTGGATGAGATTCATCATGTTGTTTGATGCGGTCCACTAGCCACTAGGATGACCTCCGGACCTGTCGAGAACCGACAAAAATATTATTATCTAGTTTTATGTCGTTTATAAAAAAAAAAGTTTCACAATGTTTGGTTGTTTAGTTTTTACAGTTTTATGTCGAGGTAAGGTTTTTTTGTTTTTTTTTTTTGGGGGGGGGGGGTATAATCCTTGGTTGTGAAATTGTTCATATTATGCAAACAAATAATGTGGACCCATGTGTATCAACATAAATAGTAGAATGCAAGCCACACATAACGAAGGAAGCTACATCGTTCTCCCGAGTTGTGTATCACCATGCAGGCGTGCCTGATTGACATCCACACATTATACAGGTACAAGTATAAGGTGCAATTATTCAACAAGAACAACAAGTGTGAACTCCAAATTGTATTGGAACTTACCTACTATAGATCGAAATGTGTAAATAGTACCCTGTCTTCTTCTAAGTGGTCACATGAAAAAGGGCTATGTAGGGCAACATTTATGAGGATGCATGGGCCATGTCATTGCATAATAAGCGACTGGTGCATGACGATATCTACTCTTAAGGAACAGACTTTTAACCAGTACATCATACCTGTGCTCTCTTACGGAGCAGAAACATGGACCACTACTAAGAGGCTAGAGAAAAAAACTTAGAGTAACCGAAAGGGCTATGGAACGAATCATGATTGGCGTTACAAAGAGGGACAGAGTTAGCAACCAGAATCTGAGAAGAAAAACAAAAGTGCGGGACATAATACAGGAAATTAAATCGAAAAATTGGAGGTGGGCTGGTCATCTGGCCAGAAGGAAAGATGACCGATGGACACACAAATTAACCATCTGGACCCCCAGAGCTTACACCAGAGGAAGAGGCAGACAAAGTAGGAGGTGGATAGATGATATCAGAGAATATGGAAGCGTCACATGGAAACGAACAGCACAGGATAGATTGAAATGGAAAACTGATGAGGAGGCCTTCCTTCAGCAGTGGAGAGAAATAGGCTAGATAGATAGATAGCATGACGATATACTGACCTACATTTTTGTTCGTGTAAAAAGTAGATCTAGTATAACATAATAAGTAATTAAAAAGTAACGATTACCACACACTGGAACTGGACAAAAAAGATGTATAAGTAAAATATAACCGCAAGCCACGGTGGCACAACCATCAGGACTATTTAATGTGGGTAAGACGTAGAGTCTGGCTTGCTTTGTCTCTGATTCAGAATGTTTTAAAGTTATTCCTCAAAAGTTATCATAATATCGTATGTGCAGTAACACACATGTAAGGATAAAAATTACTGTCACTTACAATAAGAATATTATTCAGCAATTTTTTGGGATAAGGTTGTGCGTATGTTAGGGAGATTATGAATAACATCATGAATATGTTCTGATAAAATTCTGGTCTTACTGTGGTACGAAAAAAAAATGGGGATGTCCGTATGCAAATGAGTAAATGGCACTAGCGAGGTGACTATTTCACAATACGCGTAATCTCGTGATTTGTGAGACTATACCTCGAGTTTGCGTCCTTGGCACTCTTACTGAATTTGTATTGTTATTGCTATAAGCTACGTGTGTGCCGAAAACGCGCACACGTACGTACACACAAAAAGTATACATGTAAAAAGCACTCGGTAGATTTGTCTACACGTGTACATAATCTGTGGATTTTTCTGTGAAACGCGCCATCTAGTGGTGAATTCTACAGACTATAAATTATGTCACGATTTCTAGAATCCTGAAACTGCATGTGTACGGTATGATTGTAGATGGCGCCTGACATATTTATGACAGTTTGGGAGTTGTACAAGTTTTGGTTCTGCCCTAATCCATGAATTTAACACGTCATCGTTTTAGGATACGATATTACTTACTTCTCCGTGGAGTTGTCGATGAAGATAGGATGTCAGGTTTTCGTGAAATCCTGCCCATATGAGCATTTTGTTTTGCTACCCCAATATCAGATTTTTCGATCCGGCATGTCCTCCATTTTGGTTCACACAGGCTTTGATTCATTTACCTGCTTGATGTTTGTTCACATTTAACACAATTCTCTGATTTCTGTATGAAAAGCCACGAGAAGAGTATATAATAATAATAATAATAATAATAATAATAATAATAATAATAATAATAATAATAATAATAATAATAATAATAATAATAATAATAATAATAATAATAATAATAATAATAATAATAATAATAATAATAATAATAATAATAATTTTGCTTTGATTATGATAAGAGGGGTTAACCCTCCAAACCGGGAAAAACTTCACAGTGACATGTCGAGGTCAGAGTAATTTAAGGGTCAAATTAGTGAAAAGGTTTACATTTTCCTGATGATCTGAAAGCTGATGGGGTTTATTAACATTGCATGTTAAACATTTCAATTTCATGGTTAGAGATATAAAAGATCATCGTCAAATATACTCGATTGCATGCACAAAAATACTGCGCGCCTGGTGCGAGGCAGCTAGCCACTTAATGAATTGGATTTTCAAGTATATCGTCTGAATAATTAATACCCATTAACCAGAGGCGTCGATCTGGGGGGGCAGGGGGGGGGGGGCGATCGCCCCCCCCAATATTTTAAACATATCGATTGCCCCCTCAATAAATTTGACAATCTTCAAAAATTATAATATGCAATATAGGGAAAAGCGTTAGAAAACACTATAAACCAATTAAACTTAGAATAAAAATACATCAAATCTACAAAATTGTCAAATTTTCGGCGCGCTCCCGCGCAAAATTCTGTTATTGCAAATTCGAACGCGGAGCGAGCCGAAAATTTTTGACTTTTTTTTCCACTTTTGCCCCCCCCCCAATCCGAAAACGGATCGACGCCCCTGCCATTAACAAACCCAAACATCAACACTTGGTGTGTTGTGATTATGTGCACAAAGAGATAGAAGTCATCAATTCAATGCCTTTCTTGAACAAAAATCCATTTATGTTTCATAGATAATCAGTACACCGTATCTCGTTGACACGCAGTGTTTTGCAACGTGCATATAATACATTTTATTAATTCATGGATACATCCAACTAATGAATGTACAATAACCGCTGCACCATACTTTACAATGACTGTGTACACATATTTATTAGTCAATTCCATGGCTGTATTACTACAGACAATTGGAATATATGACTAAAGAATGACCCAAGTCCATGGGAGGTCATTTTGATTAAAGAGCCTGATGCAGTTTGTCACGACGGACATTTAACAATTCTGAAAGTTTAAAGGCTGATAAAATTAAGTAGTGAAATTTGTCAAGATTTGTGTATGGTTCATTGTGAAGAGTATCACTGAAATTGTTAAATGTTTATACAGAATTTTGTTGCCATGGTTACCTACTAAAGAATCCATTAAATATTCAATGTCACGGACGGACAGGATAGAAATGGGTTTCTACACTTGTCAATGATATTTTGTTGTTTCTATCTAAACGAAACAACGCTGACAATTCCTTTTTATTGCAGATGTTAGTCTAATACCTTGACTTCCCTGACATATGTATGTAATTTTGAAGCAAGCTGTTATTTTTACTAGAAGGACAAGAAGTTTTGTCACAGACGGACATTTCCAGTGTCACGGAAGGACATTTGGTGTCACGGACGGACATTTTGTGTCACAGATGGGCATTATCCCAATTAAAATTGATATTTCAGCCCAGCTTCCAGTACTCATATCTCTAATAAACTTGAAAAGATGAAAAAACTAGAAATTGTGTGTGTCCACAGGACACAGATGCCCCAGCTATAATGCAGTCAGTAAGCATTTCTTATTGAGTGTGGGGAAACCATTTTGCATGGGCTGTGACCTTTGACCTTTGACCTGCAGACTTCAACTTGAACTTGACTTGTATTATAGTTTCATCTACCTACATACCATTTTCTTTTTAAATCTGTCTAATATTTATCAAGTTATCACCCCAAAACCAATTTGCATATATAATGGGCTGTGACCTTTGACCTTTGACTTGCAGACTACAAATTCAAACTTGACCTGTATTTTAGGGTCAGCTACCTACATACCAAACATGTTTAAATTCCATCAAATATTTATTACGTTATCTTCCGGAAACCAATCTGCATGTATAATGAGCTGTGACCTTTGACCTTTGACTTGCGGACTTCGAATTTGAACTTAACCTGTTTTTTTTTAATGTGATCTACCTACACACCAAAAATATTTAAAATCCGTCCAGTATTTTTTAAAGCCCAAGTTTAGTTTTGGGGATTTTTTAGTTATTTGAAAGCTTTATGCCCCAAAGTCATAACCCTGCAATAATAGATTCTGAATGTCTTTAGTTTTTTTATATGAATTTATGAAAATGTCGGGGGGGGGGGGACCCCGACATATAGCATCCAAATGGGTAATAAGGCGTTAAGGTTATATGAGTTATACCTCATCTGAAAGAGCAGAGTCTGCTCTTTCAGATGAGGTATAACTCATATATACATGTATATATATATATATATATATATTTTTTTTTTTTTGTCATGGGTACAGTTGCACGGAAGGAATTCCTGTAGACCCACAATGACATATTTTGCCAAAAACGAAGCAAGTGACAAGGGAGTAATTTTCATACATGAGTAATTTGCGTCTCTCAGTTACATTGACACCAATGCAGCAATTCACGGTGTTCTGACTTCCATGATATTGCAATACAATGATTTGTCTCTGCTAAATTTTACCTGAAGGTGCATACTTGAGATATTTGCCAATAACTCAAATTTGAGTGATTTGCTACTTGCTTTCTTTTAGCAAAGTAGGGCAGACACACAAACACGAATGTAAAAATGTCTAAAAATGCTTAAGTCAAAAGCGCCTTCTTTGTTAATGAGAAAAACATTTTTGAGACGCGATGTTTACATCACCATCAAGGAATAGTCTTGGCTCTCAAATGTCGTTGTATTCTGTTCAGTTTGCTTGTTTTAATCCTGATATATGTTTAGGTAACAACGAACAGGTAAAATCACAAATGTGCCACTTTTAATATAGTTAATGGTAGCACCAGGCCCCCTTCACATAAAAGTGACACAATTGTGATTCCACCCTTTTGTTGTATACAAGATACCTCGAGATCAAAACAAGCAATTTGAACAGAATAAACAGCATTTGAAGGATTAGACTTTGTCCTCGGTGTTGACGTAACCATTTGTCACAACAGTATATTTTGACTGCCAAAAAGGGCGATTTTCACTTGTACAATATTATAAGACGTGCTGCAGCATGTTTTGAAACAGGGGTCACTAAAGTAAATTTCACTTTTTTTCACGAGTGGGGCGTGTACATCGGCAAGGCTTAACATTGTTCGGACACAAATAAGCAGAGTTACTGAATGACAGTTACTCTTTGTTAAAAACTAATAATAATATTGTGGCGCCCATAAAACATAAAAAAAAACAATTACACTCCCTACCCTTTAGGACAAATAGTCAGAACCACCGTTAATACATCGCAATAATGCATAATGCATATTTTCATCGCAATTATCAGTCTATATTATTGCTATTGCACAAAGCTAATATTTTCTTTGCTCTGGAAAACACTCACTCGTTTGGCGTATCGAAAAACAAACAGCAATATAAAACGTCAGATATTCATTGAAAATTCATTATAGATGAGCATCGATAAAGTGACAAATGAGTCAGCAATTTGTGCAGTTTATCGGTGGTATAACTACGGATGGCGTGGGGGGGGGAACTTACCCATCCCCTCCCCCGCCAATCATGAAACTAAAAAAAAAATCAAAGGGAGAAAATTAGGGCACCCCAAACTTCAAAGGGTATAGTAAGTATCTCTTTTGAAATAATGTGTAGTGGATTTATTAGCTTGTGTCGAAACTGGATACCAGACTCATTATCTTTCTCTTTATATAATCATTGTTCAATATTTTTTTTCAAAGCGACAACACAGGTTTTCAACAAATTTAAATATAAACCCTCCGTGGGGATGTATGTTATTATATATTGCTAACTGATTTATTCATACTTCGTAAAGAAAGAAAGCGCATGTGAAGTTCAACTTTATGGCGGCAGCTAACGAGCCACTTGAGATGGGCAAGCAAAATCAGAGAACATCACCGTTGAAAAAAAGGTGATCCCCTCGGACTTTGGGAACGCAGAATGAATCGGGAGGGGGGGGGGGGCGGGACGCACCAGGGTAAAAACATAGGTGGACGGACGAAAGCCTGTGGTGACGTGGTGACAAGAATAAAAAGGTAGCCATCAGATCAGCTGAACACTGATATATAGTAAAATCCGATGCTATAACCACACAGGGTCATCATATTCGGGAGAATATGGTCCAAACCGAGATGCCTAGAAATAAAACAGACAACTTTTTTTCCTAATAAAGTTCCATTCCAAGGTGCCTAGGTACGTTAATGGCCCCCCCCAAAAAAATCTAAAGGGGCGGTAGAAAGCACCACAACCCCCACATTTTCACTCGTCCCCCTTCCGTATAGGCCCCGCCCTTTTAGGGAGCATTGCTCGAAACACGCATGCGTGTGGGAATGTTCGTTGATTGTTACCCGGGACAGGACACAAATGATAATACTGTGTACGAGGGTGTGAATAAGAGCAACATCTCCAAACTGGTTAGTTAATCGTTTATTCGTAAAACCTCGTTGGACCATCTAAGGACCTTATGTCGGTAAGTTCACAGGCGTAAATTTAAGTGTCTCCTTAACTCTTAACATGTCAGAGGATTTAAACCTCTATGGACATTATGTGTATTATTTGGTGCAGATCTTAAACTTCGGTATGGTAACAGTTAAATACGATGATGGTGGTAGTCCTCAAGCTAACACAGTTTTAGAATCAAGTAAATTAAACAAGAATTCTGCTGTGAAAACCTTGTAGTCAAACGTTGACTCATTCTAAAATAATTTTTGTCAATATACCTCGGTTGTGTAATTCTCTAGGGCTTCTGTATCTATGGCGGCACGATAGAATTACAATATCAATAAGTTCATGCTTGATTATCATTAAGTAAACAACTTACAGACAAATCGTTCTAGCTGGTAGATCATCTACTCCATCTGGTGTATAGTTGGTCAATATTTCAACTCATTTGGTTCTTGAGGCATTTACAAGTGTTCCCAATCATTTCACTTACCTTTAATGTGTCATATACAACCTAGGTCCCGCATTAGGTGCAATTAAAAATACTTACATAGAAGAAGCATGTTATGTTCATGGAGGATCAGGAAATGTTGAAAAGGAGATGTCTACGGATTATTCTTAATGTTTTCGAAAAATAGATTGTCATATTTTGCTAGATTACCACCATGCCAATTTGAAGTTGAGTAGCAAACAATAGTAGTATCAAAACATCGATCGTATATGGATGCTGAAAATAAGCTAGATGAAAACTGTTCCTGCCCCAGGAAATAGTAATCTTCGCTGTGCTCTTGGCTGTCTCGGAAAAACATTATTATTGAATGGTCCATTAATCTTCATTTTTTTTAGGACAGCTATTTCAATGTCACCAATCTTTATAAATGAATCAATTCACTGAATTTGTACTCGACACATTAATGCACTTATAGTCCACATAAAATAACGTAATTTGTAAATTAAATGATCTTATTTTCAGTAGTTTCCTGCAATGTTACCGGAAAGTTGCTTTCGTATTCCAGTTGTGTAAAGGTTACGAACACCTCTTAAAGGGAAACACCGAGGATTGAAAGGTTCTTCTATTCTCAAATAGCCAAATTACATGCCAAATTCAGTGAAAAGGGCCGAATTCGAATGTGTTGCATTTTATGGGCAACATAGCCTACATTTGGTTAAAAATAACGTTGTAATCAATTTATAACACCTTTGAAACCTCTGTTGCAGCCGAAAATTTGAGTGCCGCGGTTTACGCGCAGCCACAGATTTTGCGCTTGAAGTACATGCGCACCGCTAGTTTTGGATCCTTGTGACACATATTTTACTGAAAATCCCCAGAAAATAAGGTTTTATAATGATACTTTATGTGTCAGTGGAACCCCCACCCCCCAAAAAAAGGTCCCAAAAAAGTGGTTTGGCCTATACTTTAAATTCTTCAATGCCAAACGATGTCAAAAAAGGGACAAATTTTATTTTGTGTGCGTGTGTGTGTGTGTTTTTTTGGCCTTAAAAAGGCCAAAGGCAGCCCTGTAAATACGAAGACTGAAAATAATCTTAAATTTGCACAAAATGTTACATGTTACCAGAACAGGGAATTCAACTTGGCGTATACACTGTCTTCCTTACGAATCTACTGGTAATACCTACACACTAATCCTGTATTGTGTACGTTATAGCGGTAAAACAATATCTCACAGAGGTTCTCTATCTAAATATTTAGGATTTGTGATTCGGAAATTACCCGAGAAATCTCAGCCATCAGAAAAGGTATCATGCATTGCTGTTGATCGTTGAATTCAAAATCATATTTTACTTATTTTGCTCATTTTTGTTTGTCGCAGTTGCTACGATTTGCGTATTGTCTACTCTTGACTGTGCAATGTTTGAAACGTAAGTAATAATCCTATTTTATCATCGCATAAAAACAAAGGCACGCACTGGCTTTGAACTGTGATAATTTTTACTGCCTAACTGTAACAAAAGCTGGGGAAAATAGTTTTGTTTTCGATTTAATTGGGGAGGGGGGAGGGGTTGTACTCATGTCTATTGGATGGGCTTATTTACATGTAAGTGTCTTCTGTCATATTTCATTATTTCATGGGCTGTTAATACTTAATTACAATCTCTAATGCCCTATACGTGCAATCAAAACTGTCTTTATCAAATTAAAATGGTGGTGATGACGGGGGAGGGGGGGGGGTGGTATACATATGCGAAGTGGATGGGCTATTTTTAGTTTTCCTCTGTCATATTAGTATATTAGTTTAATTTATTAAGATTTATACATGTGTATTTATATTTGTTTTGGATCATACAATCACGTGCACCCTAATGCTTAACTATTTTAAATTTTAAAATTATTTAACTAATACGAGTTCAATTTGTTGCTGTTGTTCAGGCGTGGGGAATGGAAACAGTTTGGGCCAATTCGTGTCTCCTTTAGTTTCATAAATGTTTGTATGTACTTGCGTTATTATTTCAATGCCGGGATTGTATTTGTATTTGCATTTTTAATTGTACATGTATATGAATTTGAATATTTGTGATTATATAATTTTAAAGCTCATGCAAGTTGGCCTTTGGCCACGAAATGAGATGAATCTATCCATCTATTTATCTATCTACACTGTAAAAAAATTGCATGTATTTTTACGGGGAACCGTAAAAATAATTACGGCTACTTTACTGTAATTTTTACGGTTTACCGTAAAAACCTACTAGTATAGTGGGCAGAGGGGGGTCCCGTGCACCCCCCTAAAATATATTTGTAGTCCATGCTATTATATCAGGAAAAATGTGTAGAAAATGATTAGCTATGTTGCCAAAGTCAAAAAATGTCCCATGTATCATTTTTATTCAAATTTATGCAAATAAGTGTTACATAAAAATACTCATTTCACTATATCTCAAGAAATAGTGTTGATGATCAAATAAAAAAGGTGTCTAACCTCATGTTTTCATGGTCACAGATGATGATAAGACGATTACAAAGGGGATCAGATGTCTCCGTGATGTCATAATGTGCAAATTAGGGCCAAAGTCATTTGGGCAATTTTCCACATAACATCACAAATCAACTAAGTGGAGCTTTGTTTTGTTGACCAATAATGCTAAAAGTTATCCCTCTGATTGTACTACAACATACCATTTACATGATAAAACCAAATTAAATGCTAGCCATTATGCTAATAAATACCATCATTAGCTACAATATATTTTATCAGATTGCTTCGCATAGTAACGACAGAAATGCTGCTGATAATCAAATAAATAAAGTGTCTAACTCCATGTTTTTAGGGTCGTAGATCGTGATAAAACAATTGTAATGTTCATCAGATATCTCTGTGATATCATAAATATGCAAATTAGGGTAAAAACTCATTAAAATGTCCATTTCAAGCATACAATTGGACAAGTTTCCAGAAAACATCTCAGTTTAATGAAATGGGGCCTTGTTTACCGGTCGAGGATCAACATTGATGAAAATATCCTCTCGTACCAGTGAATTATATGAAAAATGTTTGCCATTAACATTATGTTAATTAACTGCCATCATCACGTACAATATATTTACGCAAATCGCATGAAATAACAGCTTTTTCACGAAAAAGTACAAACGAATGCGCAGTCTCATTAGTCGAGTTGGTAGACGTGGGTACCGTGCACCCCCCTGAAATATACTTCTAACCAGTGTTACTTTATTGGAAAAAATGCGTAAAAAACGATTAGCTATGTTACCACAGTAAAAAGTGGCCCACGTATTGTTTTCATGCAAATTTATGCAAATTATTGTAGTATTGGTATAGCAGAAACATACGGTTTTACATTTCAATCAAAACTTTTCCTCATATTTGGTCTCGATCTATGCTTTGGAGGGTCATTCCCGATATGTAGATAAGTCTCTATAATTAATCAGATGAATATGACGTCATAATATCCAAATTAGGGTCGTCATTGGTGAAAATCATAATCTGGCACAACTTGGGCATTTTTTAAAAATGATTTTAGCTGGAATAAAGTATCAAGATTTATGTTTTAATGCAGAAGGGTAAGAATAAAAACTCATAAATTATGTTAATAATATTATCAACAAGTAAACATAGACATTTTGTCACACAAGATGCAAATTAAGGCAAGATTGCGGTGGAAAAAAGGCGAATGACTTGTTATATATCTTTGTTTTTTTTTCTTATAATGACACAATGATATGCCAATATCTATTTTACAAATGTCAAGAATAATTATCTGACACTTTTACATTTAGGTTAACATACCATTTACATATTTAGATGCCAATATTTGGCGTATGAATATGCAAATTAAGTCAGAATAGCTTCGAAATAAATACTTTCGCATATCACGGCAAGTATACGAATAAAAAAAACATGACATAGATCATAGAAATCTACAAATGAATAAATCAAACAGAAGTTCATTAGATTTCCTGCCCCTTGCTTGTACACCTCAACCCCCTCCCCACCCTACCCCCTAAAAAAATTGACGATGAGTTTGCAGAAGTCAGGTCAGTTAGACTAACATGCATGAAGGTTGACTTATGGTAATTGACTTTGAATATATTAATCTACTAGGTAAAAGGAGCTTACGTGCACCCCTTGATATAAACTTGTAATAGATGTCACAACATCAAAAAATGCAAAGAAAACGATGAGCTGCGTTGCCAAAAAAAAAAAATGTTGTTCATTATTTTTAGGCAAATGTATCCAAATGATTGTCTTCATTGTGTAAATATACAATTTCACTATATCCCAATCAATATTGGGGAAAACTGTTCATCTGAACTTATATTTGGTGGTCACAGTTCATATTTGAATAATCCCGAAGATTTTAAAGAACTCTGCAAATCACAAAATATCTATTCAAAATAGGAAAACAAAGCGTTTTAGGAAATTATATTAAAAAGTTGACAATCCTGAGTTAATTTGCACTTTTTTATCCAAGTTTTTGAATGTTTAGATTTTGGTGATGTGCTTTACCTCACTCAAATGTGTGTTTAGTATCATCTTGCATCTTAGCTTTACGTTTGAATCAAATAACACAGATTTTAGCCCAAACATTATTTTATTTCTTTTGGAAATTTTTATTATATTGGCGGTATGTATACTTATCTGACATGGGCTACTTATGGGTGTTTTATAATCCCCCTTGCTTCTTTGAATACAGATTTCAGGATGCCATTTATGTCCGAATGTGGAATTTTGACAACGTATATTTCGTCCGTGAATTCTGTCTCAATTTACATTTTACTATGCAAATTATTTGACTGTAGTATTGACTGAATTTATGATTTTGTAATGATTATCCTTAACTCTGAACATATGGATCTTGTCTCCTCTTTTGTCCCGTAATGTGGAATATTAGGAAAAAAATAACACAAATTACTATACACAGGATTCGCATGATGTTGGCGACACGTTTACTGAAATCATAAGTTTTTTTTTTAGCAATTATTGACCATTCAAAAGTGGATATTGTCATCTCTGTTGTGCTATAATGTGCAATTTAAGTAAAAGTATGCACAAAACGATTAATGACATTAAGGAAATGTTTGTTAATTTGCATATGCATATGCATATGCATATGCATATGCTTATGCTTATGCTTATGCTTATTCACATTAAATGTAAATGATACATTTATTGAAGTTTAAGTAATCATCACTGACCCTTAAAATTACAGATAGTCACCTATTTGGCGCCATAATGACTTTGTAGAATAATACGTAAAAATGGGTAAAAATGATTAGAGGCATTGAGCAAACCCCGGTTATGCTCATGTCTAGAATTTGCATTTTAAAATGGTGGTGCTATCACTTTCAAAAAAAGCTAGACATTTTGAATAGGAATTGTTTCAAATGGGGTCTTACGAGATTTGTATTCAAAACCTGATCAAATCTTCTGTGGATTCTCTTCAAATTTTGATAAATTCTGATCATATTTTGTAAAAAAAAAAATGTATTCAACTTTTGATTAGATTTTATATAGAAATCTTGCAGTCCGCATTTGAAAATATTCCCATTCATATTGACAAGTTTGTTTTTTAGAATACAGGTTTAATGATTGTATGAGTTGTGTGTGTGTGTGTGTGTGTGTGTGTGTGTGTGTGTGTGTGTGTGTGTGTGTGTGTGTGTGTGTGTGTGTGTGTGTGTGTGTGTCTGTGTGTGTGTGTGTGTGTGTGTGTGGAGGGGGGGGGTGTCTAATTGACCCCCAGTAATAAATGGTCTGAAATAGCCCGGTTAAAATAGGATTAAGCTGTGTTTTAGTAAAAACGGATACCAGTTTAATTGTGATGGCCAGTTTCCATGGCACCCTCAACGCTTTGCAAAGGAAAACATCTCTATTACCCTGAAATTTAACAATGTTTTTGTCTTTAAATCTGGTACAACTCGGTTTTTTTTTAGTAAGAAGTGGTGTAAAGGGGTACGTACATGATGCCCCCACCCCCCCAAAAAACAACAACAACTGTGTTTGCTAGGTGCCCCGCCCCCTTTCCCCTTTCCAAAAGATTTCAGTCCCAGTTACACCACTGAAGTGAAAGAGAGATTTTCTCAGGGTTGAAAGTATCCTTTTATTAGAAACTTATGGACTGTAGGGCAAGGCCATTTATCGTGATTTTTCGTAGTCCCATCAGTACAAATCCGTAATGATGATTATTTCAATATTAATAAACCCGAAAATAGGTTTTATTATCCTAATACCATGTGCGCGTTTTTGAGAAAATAAATTAATTATGACAGTGACTAGGTACGTTTTAGCACTGTATAAACTACCGGGGACTTTCACTGTGTACAAAAGTAAATTACGTGATTGGAATGACACTCCGTCGTTCCCTCGTTCGTAAACTTGGGAATGCTTGACAACCTATGCATTCACAATGCTTTTGTGAAACTGCGGATGATTGAAACCCGAATAGGAATTTTGGTGATGCATTTGAGCGCAGCCATTAATAATGGAGAACTGCGTGAATGGGCTTTCGTTAGGTTCATTCAAAAGAAAACCTTCTCCAGTGCATTCCAATTAATGTAGAGTCACTAGCATTCATAAATATTAATCCGTTGCCTCTCAGATTCTGAAAATCTCGTAGAATTAACACAGGGCACATCCGGTTCCCGTAGCCAACAGGTTAATAGGTGTAAAGAGCAATCCAGAGAGTAATGTTTGTGTCTGTGAAATCACTATTGACGGTATTTCCTTCTTCTACGAATTGAACTGAGGAATTTGCCTCACTAATTGGTCGATTATCTCATCAATGCGCATGTAATATTTGGCGAACAAAGGCCTTTTCTCATCAGCAACTTCATCTTATTCCATTTGTAATGATATTTTCCAATACCAATCTGGAGACTACGGAACTTGTTTTCTAGAGCGTATTTTTGGTCAATGCCTTACAGTCCATTAAGTTTACATAATATTTCACTATCCTCTCCATGTAGCACTCTGATCACGATCCAGTTTGTAATTCCTTGCCGTCAGCCTATGTTTTTGGTACGACCCAATGGGTACATGTACATTCAGTGCTAATTGTTGGACACACACACACACACACACACACACACACACACACACACACACACACACACACACACACACACACACACACACACACACACACACACACACACACACACACACACACACACACACACACACACACACACACACACACACACACACACACACACACACACACACACACACACACACATACACATACACACCTACTCTCACACACACAAATGACAGTATTCAGTTCTTTATAATATATATTCAATATTCATTTAATGTTCAACGACTTTCCACTTCTGCAGATAGCTTCTTTTTTCGCACATTGACGAAGATGTACTGTGGTTGTTGCAAATACCACACTCGATGGCTCTGCAGTGCTCAAAATGACTAAAAACACATTGCAGCCGCACAGGTTGTACGTCACCAATGGCTGCCATAGTGATAGCTTCATCCACAGACTAGATTTCTAGTACGTCTGTGACTTCATCGTGTGATAGCGCCCTCTGTTGATATTGGGTGCAACATGGGTCACGCAGCGGCAACCGCACTACGCTATGTACAGGCCTCGTCACACTATGACGAATTGGCATTGCGCACCGCGAACGAATTGAACAATTCCAAATACGCACAGCATTCCAAGCGAATGAATTCCGTGTTGGTGAATTCAAACGAATCGGACGTACTGACAGA
>JZLH01S0493085.1:30457-42115 GCA_001188425.1 Eucidaris tribuloides
AAAAACATGAGGTGCTATTAAACGAAGCCTGAAAAAATTTGTAATTTCAAAGTATGATTATTTAGTGCTTTAAAAAGGTGAAAATCGTAATGTGGACCAGATTCACTTGCCCACTTCTCCTCCCATAGACTTACCTGTGTGCTACATCTAGCGCTATTAAAAACTCGCCCGAGATTTTAATTGTTACTCATGCATAACTTGCCATTGCAGTGTAACTTATCCAAACTTTTGTTATTCGTAGAAGGTGTTTATTGGTCCATATTGAACACTACTATGTAGCTCAGATATCAAAGTATTGAGCATTTTGTTTTAAATTGAAGCTCCACAATGCTTAGCCTATCACTTAATATACTACAATAATACTTAAAACATATTTTCAAAATTTTGTGGCAGTCCCGACGCAATATCGTCAAAGCGCGCTTTTTGAAAACATTGACATTTTTCGTTTATTCTACAAATAACATTAGATACTAAGAAACTGTAAACAGATTATTAACCCTTTATTGTCTTTTCATGTAGTCTTGGTTTCCAGCCATGCAACTTTTTCCCCTCCGAAGTAGCAGTTGGCGGGTGCGAAGCCCCCGAAATGTACCTCAGAAAACTAGTCTTAGTTCAAGACAGTCAAACTGATAGTAGGCCTAATTTTTCTAGAAATAGGAGATGTTCTTACGTTCTGGAAGCCAGACTACGTTTACATATGCTTACGAGCCTTGCAGGGATTTGTTAAATGAATATGCAGATTGCTTATTAACCATGATCCTTTGAACTACGCCATGAGCATAATTTTATGAATGGATACATTAAATAAAACTCATGGAAGAGAAGCGGCGACATTCATTTTTTCCCGTGAAATATAAGAGACGCCCACTGTTTGCCTATAGCAACAAAATAAATAACGAAGTCCCAATCATGATTACGTTATTTAACTTGACGAATGTGTTTATTACGAAATTGTATTGTATTGTTTTGACAATAATTTGTTAATATATATCAGCGCTCCAACCTTGTCATTTTTTATACTGTTGTTGTGTTTTTTTTGAAAAAAAAATAAATGAATGAGAATATAGGAGTACCTTCATTCTTTTTTACTGCATTTTCATTTTAAAGTCTCTTGGCAACAGACCTTTCTCACATTCTCACAAACATTTAATCATCAAATACTTTCATAATTGTGTATTACACAAGGCGCATCTGGGGGAAAAACAAAAGAAAGCTCTGTTAACTGATAATATAGCACCCCCCCCCATTGCTGAGGCCGAGGAGTTCTGCGCCCTGACAAGCAAAAACGAAATTTACCATCCCTCTTTTTGATTTCTGAAATAGCAGGATTAATTTTTTGTTTATTTACCTCCACCTCCCCAAAAGATATCCACATCCCTATGCCATTTGAGTATAACATAATGTGCACCTTTCGATGCCATTTGAGTTCACGCTCCCGCAAGATGTGGCAAACGCACACTTACGCCCTTATAATCTTGCCTGCACATGTCCTGTATATGCTGACTTAGACAACTTACATACGCATCACGTTTTAAGGGGAACCGGGAAATGTACTCTTTTGGCAAGCTTAATATTTTACGTGTTGAAATACACGTGGTGTTATTTACACTCATGCTCATAATTTAGTGGAATTTTTTTTTTTCACCTATATGTCAAAATGTTAAAGACACTCTCCTCTCACTCTCACAAAACGCAGTATATGAAGCAAAAATTTTGGGATTTCATGAGTATGATTTAAGTCAAAAACTAGAATACGTTTCGAGCGCAAAACAATTATTTATTTTTAAAAAATCCACAAAAAATCATGAAAAAGTATTAAGTAAGCTAATTATATAAAACTTCATACACAAAATTAACTGATGAAATTTGATCTAATGTCATTTTTATCATTAAATTAACATCAGAATTGTCTGTTACAAGTCTAATAACGCGCGATAACCACATACGTGAATAGCTCAACAACAACAATACCGCCATTTAATAAACACAGTTAGCGTCGGGTCGGAGATCGCTACAAAATTGCTTCAGATTCCTGAATACTTATTGTAATTGTTTTCACCCTGGGGTGTAGTAATGTTAATCCCATGAGCTACCGTGCACGGAAAAATGGCAACTTTCGTAAAATGATCTTTTAAGTATTCCATAATTATGCGATGAGTGTACATTGTAGAATTAGGAATCTTTATTCAAAGTGGTAGGAGCTAGTAGGAAACGCAGTTTTAGTGCGAATAAATACGTATAAACATTAGACTTCGTATTTGATTTTTTTTTTCTGTGACAATTTTAGTTAGTCGAGTACTTAGTTCTATTTTTACCAGTGCAAGGCAGGTCTCTTTGTACCTCAGTCGGACAGCAGCACACTGCACGTAGATGACCTTGCATTCCTTTTATGTCTGAACACATTGCCAGGCACAGCAGTAGGTCAAGGCTGTCTGGGTATTACATACAGTATCGTTATAATAGACGCTGAAGTGAATTTTGAAACTGTGTGCCTTTTAACTTTATACTACACAACTACTGTGTGGTGTGTGTTGTGTGGGTGTGTGTGGTGTGATGTGTGTTGTGTTTGTGTGGTGTGTGTTGTGTTGTTGTTGTGTTTGTGTGTGTTGTGTGTGTGTGTAGTGTGTGTGGGTGTTGTGTAGTGTGTGTCATGTTTTGTTCTGTGGGTGGTGTATGTGGCGGTGTTGTGTGTGTGCTTTGCTGCATTTTCTTATTGACATTAATCGTAGGTAATTTTTGAACTCAGATTTCTATACGCAAGTCCTTTAATGATATTAGCCTAAGTGACATGGAATAATATTTTTGCTGTGTTTGTGGAGGGTGTCACAATATTGAGATTCCCCTACCTTTAAATATTGAGGACGATATACTTACTGTGCATAAATTTAAATTGTCGCATTTTGACATCCCTGGCTAGGCTCGCCGTGTAATCCGAACTGAGGTATAACTCCTTCGGAAGGAGTATGAACGAGATAAGTGATTCTGTGCTGTTTGTTTTATCGGATTTGGAAATTGAAGTGCTGTTAAAGAATGAAATAGAAAAACTGTTGAATTGTAATAACACCCAACGTGACATAAATGTTATTAAATGATTCAATGTTCAATGCAATAAAAATGGTTTCAAGCAAGCAAGAAAACAGAACTAAACTTATGTTGCAACTACAAATCCTTTACACAAATGCACAGACAACACACAATTACACGCATCATGCAAAAGCTCACATTTAACTTGTTCTGTGGGGGTAACACATTTCTTCTATCCTAACGTTCTCTGCCCCACCAACTCTGAATTTCTTTCGTTCACTATACCCAAGAGTTTGACGGATAAAAACAATCTATGAACTGTATCGTTCTTTGTTCGTGCACTAGATTAACGGCAATAATTAATTTAGAAGCGAAAAAACACACATTACACCACCATGTGCATATAAATCGGTCCAAATGTGGGACGATGGACGTGTTTCTGTTTTTAACAATGGACTGTGGGGACATCCAAATGTTCCTCGTAGGACTTGCTTGTCTTATCGACAAAATGTCCCCTACTGGACTCAAGAAAAATCAATCACACTCAATTAGTTGAATGATAAGAAATTTGACACACAAAAATGTGCAACTGATTGATTCTTTTTCATACGCAATTGTTCACTCACTCCTTATGTATTTTATTTAATATTGAAATATGGAGATTTCCGTGACAGGTTACCACGGTTATCGCATGTCAACAGAGGGCGTACATGTTGTATTTAGAAAAGGTGTCTAATGTAAGTAGTGTTTATGATGAATTTTTCATTTGTGCTGGGAATATCCCCACATTACCCATATCCCCATAACTGTGGCTGAAAACGGACGTAATTTACGCCCACATCGGATTTTTACACACACACACACATGACACAGACCACACACACATCACACACTACACCACACACACACACACACACTACACACAACACACACCACACACCAACACACACACCCCACTCACACACGACAACACAAACACAGAGCATTACACGCGCTCCTATACGAAGCACACACACATATACATCTCATACCACCTCTTTAACTACACACATTACTACGCTACATAAGCACCCACACTATAACACAGCTTACACACATACATGCACACAACACATCTTCTTTATCTTATTATTTACTCTCTACACTCCTCCGTAAAAAAAAGTACACACAGCAAATTTTAATTGAACGGCATATACTGTAATCGCCGAAGGCGTAGGCAAGTTGCTTGATGTTTGAACTATTTGAAAATCCAGCATTAAACACTGGCGAAATCCGGTTTACGTCACCCATGTCATCGGGAAGGTTGTAATGGAATTAATAGGATCATCACCCGACCCCCTTCCCGGATGGAATAGGATGACGTCCACTGGATTTTATCGCTCATAGCACAGCAAATTAACCCATTGAACTTCTCGAGAATCTGTAATTCTCCTCATAGACAGAAAACATGACACAATATGATTCCTAGGTAGTTCTTTCAAACGGTGTTTAGTAGGAATAGGATATCTACCTCCATGAAAGATGTAACTTGATCGAAATAAGAAGTGTCATGCTTCTGTAATTACTCACCCTGCCCCCCCTTCCCTCTTCAAACCTAAATGGCTAGTACCGGACACATGCTGGAAACGAACAATAAAGGTAGGCATTCGCATTCCACGTTCATTGATTGATTATTAAGCATGTTCAATACCTCCATAAAAGATAAATGTAGTTTTAATTGTCGTAGAGGCAATAACCAGGTCAGCAAGAACCAAGAGGCGTGTCGATCAAAATTAATAATTGCAAATAATCAGAATCGGCTGGGTTTTTATTTAAATATTGATGCTGAAAATCATCTAAAGGCTTATTGTTTTCCATTTTATTTTTATCTTGCCAGTAAATTGTTAAACTTGACCTTGACCTTTCTAATAGCGTAGCTTACGCAGGGATTTTCAAGGAGGTTCATCCTGCTAACCAAATTCATGCGTACTAACCCCGCCCCCACAGCAACACTACACACACACACAAACCACCCCCCCCCAAAAAAAACCCAAAAAACAAACAAAACAAACAAACAAAACAAAACAGGACGGGTTTTTTTTTTACGATAAAAATAGCCATGCAAAAATCCAAAAACTACAAAAAAAGACAAAAGAATTCACGGCCAAACAGTAAAGTGAAAAACCAAAACTGAAAAAAAAAAAACGGGAGAAATCCACGGCCAAAATTGGACTTCTCAACAAAAAGGGGGTGTTGTCTGTAGAAAGGGTATGTTTTCCGTAAAGAAAAGAGTGTTAAACACCCAACCCCTGGATACGCCTATGTCTGACAGGAACCAATCGAGTAGATCTGTCCATAAACATTCTGAAACGTGGTGGAAAATAATTTGTAGAGTTCCTGACAAAAAACTAAAACAAACCAAACAAAATGTCTCCAGGTGCTTTCGCGAACATGCACGCCCATCTTGTGATAAAAAAAAATATTTTTGCATCATTCAACACATTACGTGCTGCGCAAGCGCGTCCACAAAAAGCGTCGAAAAAGGGGGTGTTTTTCAGCTTTGATCGACGTTAGGGTATCAAATAATGAATTAGGTCTTCGACGTTACAGTATCAAATGCAGGTTCTAATCATTAGTAAATTCGTTTTAATTTTAGGAATATTTCTACGATAGTTGGGGTTAATTCTTATATTATTTCGGATCATTTGGACCCGAATTAGGGTTCATTTTTACAGTGTGTGGACGGGCTTGGGTAGCACGTAATGTGGTGAGTGACCCACGGGGCGGATAACAACCCCTAAGATAACCACTAACCACACTTCAGAACGACTACCCCCTAGAACAACTACAACCTATAGGGCCACCACCCTCTAGGATGAATACTCTCCGGACAAATACTCCCCGGGCAACTACCCCTGTACAGCCGGGGTAGTTGTCCGGGAGGGTGGTTACCCTTGAGGTAGGTATCCGGAAGGCGGTTGTCGGGGGGGGGGGGTAGATGTCTGAATACGCTCTTAAAGGTCTGATCTAAGTCTTGGGCCGGCCGGCCAGCCCGCGGCCCCGCATTAACGCATTTCGATTTTCGTGCGTTTACATCATTAGGCCGGCCTTTCGCCCACTGTAAACGGGTTCAATGACAACCTGGTCATTTTTTTTAAATACTGATAGATTATAGCAAAATCTGTCGGTCAAAGGTCAGGGGTCAATCAATTGTCCGTAAAAAGTTTAGTTAAAGAGATTTAATCCTTGTTTCCGCCATATTCCAGTGAGGATACAGGATCTTCGGGGCAATAATCGTTCTTCACCACTTCATGAAGGGTGTTGTGTTTATGATAAATCCAACGTTACGATTTGAACAAGGATCCGATACTAGGATTGAGACTAGATGTAGGATCTTGACAGATGTGAGTTATCGATAGGTTAGAGAGGGGGTCATTTCTTGGTTAATCTCTCTACGAAACCAATTGATCTTACCTTGGGGAAATCATCACACTCGCCTTTGAAGTTGTGCCATACGCCTGTACATGTAGTTGATTTGTATGAGACGGTAAATGACGTCATGTTACAACTGTCCACGTGACTAATGATCCCCATGACGTCATGATCACGTAGCAGGTCAACCTAAAACATGAGAGCGTAATTACGTAATACTGATTACCGATTAAGGAATACTAGGTGTAATATTATTGACTCTCTAAGCTTGTTCAAAAATGTCGTACAAAAATCAGCCAGTTACATTTTGTCATGAGATTATCATGCATAACATGGTCTCGTTGTTCTTGATTTTTTTTTGTCCCGTGAAAACCGAACTAATTGTGTTTAATTTGATTTTGACTAACCAGTAACTTATTATATATACCGTACATTAATCCAATATAGGCTCCACAGAGGAAGCTTAATCTGATGGTCATTAGCTCCTTTAAAGAGAGTGAAATGAACGTGAAATGAATATTCGAAAGAAACAAATAAAAATTATAACGTAAATTGCCGTTTTATTCAAAAATATTTTTGTTTGGTTTGATAGTTTGTTTTAAATTGTAATATTCCCGTAACCGGACAATTAATAGACTTTGTGAGAATAACCTAGGTACTATTTTCCCATTGAATTCTCATTTAAACTAAAAATAGATAGACAGATAGATAGATAGATAGATAGATAGATAGATAGAAAGATAGATAGATAGATAGATAGATAGACAGATAGATAGATAGATAGATAGATAGATAGATAGATAGATAGATAGATAGATAGATAGATAGATAGAAAGAAATTCGTTTAACATTATGGTATAGTTACAAATCATCGCGACGGTGTGCGCTTGTTGTTTCATCATGGTCGTGACCTGGTGGCCATGTTTTTTTCTTTTGAAAAATCTTTTTCCTTGGTAAAGTAATAGGACGATTTTGTACAATACATGTATGTCAATATGTCAAGTTACACATACTTACTGCAATGAATGATCGTAAGCAGCCGGTGATGTTGTAAGGCCAAGTCATGGCATTTTCCTCAGAACAGTTATTAAAGGAGTCATTGCAGCTACAAAAGACTGGAGGAAACGGGCCGATGACGTCAAGATCATCGAATTTCTGGTCGGTTGTTATCTTCCAATCCGTTTCATTTGTACATGTAGCTGTGATGAAATATATTTAATAATACTAATACTACTAATAATAATAATACTAATAATAATAATACTAATAATAATAATAATAATAATAATAATACTAATAATAATAATAATGATAATAATAATAATAATAAAAAATAATAATAATAATAATGATAATAATAATAATAATAATAATAATAATAACTAATATATAATAATAATAATAATAAATAATTATAATGATAATAATGATAAAAATAATAAACATAAGAATATAATCATAATAATTGATAAATAATAATAATAATAATGATAATAATAATAATATAATTTAAAAATTAAATTAAAAAAATTAAAAAATAAATAAATAATAATAATAATAATAATAATGATTAATAATGATAATAATAATAATTAATAATAATCCAATATAATAGATGATGATAATAATAATAATATAATAATAATAATAATAACAATAATAATGACAAATAATCATGATAATAGAAAAATATACTAAAATAATAATACCAAACAAATAATAATTAATAATAATAATAATAATTAATAATAATAATAATAATATAACAAATAATAATAATAATAATGATAATAATAATAAATAATAATAATAATATAATGAATAATAATCAATAATAATAATAATAATTAATAATAATAATAAAGCAGAGAGCAGAAGGTACCATTTTTAAAAGTCTTTGGTCTGACTCGGCAGGGGCTCGAATCCGTGACCTTCCGGACGTGAGGCGGTCGCTCTATCCACTAGCCGCTATGAAAATCTAAGTTTCATAGTCCTCTTTGCTATATGTTTTCTCCGATAGGGTCTATAAGATGAACCACTGAAAAGGGTACTTCCAAATTTTCATTTATGTACTTTACAAGGTGAAAGTCTATGAGTACACAGTTTGCAATGCCCATTTTACCCCATAGATTGTTGTGTTATAATTTAGAGTGGGCCCGATGCTTAATTAACGTGTGATGTTTATCCAGGCTGCAAGTGGCAGCAAAACTTTCCAACGTTTTGTATTTTGTGCGTCTATTTGTCCATTCAAAAAGTATTATGCATGGCTCAGAATAGCAAAGTTTGATTTTTTTTACATTGAATCTCCACAACATATAATTAAATGTTATGCAATTCATTTAAAACAGCGTCATTTGGAAGGGGGTTGTGATCCCAAATTATGAACGTTACTTTCAGGCAATACAAATTACACTGTATTAGTTTGTTTAGAATCCTTGAAATAATTAAAAATTGTTTGGGGACCGTCGGCCCGGTACTTCGCTCCAGTCACAACCGCGACGAGTAAATTTATTTGGGATTCACTAGGGAAATAATTATTTCTAGCAGGAATTCATACCTGAATTAAAGACTCAAGTTAACAATGGCCACAGTAAAAAGAATGTGAGCTACATAATCATCCATGCTCTAAGGGGCAAGGGCCTTTGATAAGGTCTGAAAATGATGCCCTAAAAAAAAACACTCGCTACATGAAATGAGAACAATGAAACACAAAGCTCCTTCTCAACTAAATGCGTTACAAATGAATGTCCTTGGCATGTTGACTCCGTTTCAAAGCACGTCTCCTCTAATTGAATGGTACGCTCCAAAAATTGATTTCGTTAATAAAATTAAAATTGTGATTTTGAACAGCGATCAATTTTGCTGTTAAAAAAAAATGACACTGTTCTATGACTTGTCTCCTTAAAGGTAAATGGAATGATGGGGGGGTAGTCCTCAACTTGGGGTAAAACTATTCTAGAATCAAGTAAACTATCCAGGGATTCTACTGTGAAAATTTGGTAGTCAAAAGTTGATTCGTTCTAAAATAACTTCCAACAGTATGCCATATGACGGACAAATCTGTTGTTTAGCACTCTATGGGACCTATTTCTATCAGGCCTCGAGAGAAATAAAATGCTAGTATGTTCATGCTTGATTCAGCTCAAGTAAACAAATTCAAGATAAATCCTTCAAGCCAGGAGATACACTCCAGCTGGTATCCATTAATATCTGTCAACCAGTTTTGTTTGAAAGGCATTTTTTTTTCATTTCTCTCACTGCCCTTTAATTTCCTAACGAGTGGACCTACATACATGTCAATTTTTATAGACCAGCAATCACTCAATATGTCACAACTTCCTAATAAACAAGTTACTGTAAAATGGTGTACAATATAAAATTATGCTGTAATGATTCAAAGTGTCACGTACATAAGGAGTACGTCAATTTCCATCTCAACAATAAGGATAATATCAGTATGGGTTTCCATGACAACGGGAAACTGTGATGTAATATGCTGATAATACTTTATGGCAGGCACATCAACTAAATTGATCTTTTTATTATGGTTTGATATGGGGCTGGTGGAAACTATATACTATTAGTATAATTACAAAGTTGGTTGATGATTATGTCTATGATGTATTCGGGCTATGGCAACCTTCATATAACCTCGTAAAGTTTGTGGTTCACAGGTTTTATAGTATTCAGCCCGTTTGTTCGAGCGATATGTAACTCGGTAAAAATCACCACTTTGAGTTCTGAATTGTAGATGAAAATACTATACAAGCTATATACTCCGGGTTGATGCTGACTACTTTATTATTGGTGTACCAGATATCACTTTATTTGAAAAACTCATTGTTATTTTAGGAACAGACGTTCGCTCTTTTAAGAGAAATGCGCTCAAAGATTTGAGTCTTAATTTGAATGATTTTCAATTTTAGTCCACCAGCCACACCAGCCACGTTTCATCGCAATAACTTTCATTTACACAATTCAAACCTTTTATTAGATCGTAAATCAATTTGGCACAACGAACCTGATATATGGAATTCACTTCCACAAAACATAAAACAATGAGCTCTTTTTTTTTTCCTTTTAAGGCAAAAATGAAAAAAAAAATAAATATATTCTGGCACATTATAATACAGCACAGGACCAACATTAAAGTGATAGGCTAACATTGTGGAGCTTCAATTTAAAAAATTGTCAAAGTTTGATATCTGAGCTACATAGTAGTGTTCAAATGGACAAATAAACATCCTAGAATACAACAGTTTGGAAAGTTACACTGCCAATGGCAAGTTATACATGAATAAACAATAAAACTCGGGCGAGTTTCATTAGCCTAGGTGTACACACAGTAAGTCTATGGGAGGAAATGGGCAAGTGAATCTGATCAACTTACGATTTTCACTTTTTTAAAGCACTAAATAATCATTTTGAAATACAATTTTTTCAGGGCTTCATTTTTAGACCTCAACAAAGACACTGGTAGCATGGAGAATCATGCGGCTCAGATTTTTTTAACTGTGGTAAATGTTAGCCAATACCTTTAAAGTTCGTGGTCGTAGATACCTAATACTCAACCTAGCTAATATTGGTCCACTCCTTTTTAATAGCTCAAACTCTGTACTGTACTTTTTACCCGCTACTTTCACGAGCTTATCAAATTCATGTGAAGTGTTGGCTTTAAACACCTTCGCACACCACCATCCCCACTGGCACACACAGGCACCACTACCTATCTACCACTTCTCTTCATTATTTTTTGTTCACCGTCTAAATTAATGATCCAAAACTGGATTAATCTTTATATGGCCCATCTACATGTAGTAGTCATACCCTCCCTACTCAAAAGTATTGCAACATACACTATAACGCATGTATTTTGAGTTGAAGGTGTCTTTCTATAATGATGGCATAAGAAAGTTTATAATTGGAAAATAACAAATTCTTTGAAAAGAAATCAATGAACGATTGTTTTTCTTTCTTTCTTCATGGCGGAGAGATTATCAAATGCAGGCGCACCCATGGTAGAGAGGTTGGAACACAAAATTTGACATTTTTTCGCCTCCCTATAGGGGTGGGGTGTTAATTCACATTAACATCGTAATTCGGTTCATATTTCGCGTAAAATGGTTTGAATGGCTTGGAAAGACTTCCAACAAACAAAAAATGTCATTGTGTTCCCCTGACAAGGTCTCAGAAAGAAGACACCACGCCGCAAAGACGAAAGCG
>JZLH01S0493085.1:63993-75686 GCA_001188425.1 Eucidaris tribuloides
CACACACACACACACACACACACACACACACACACACACACACACACACACACACACACACACACACACACACACACACACACACACACACACACACACACACACACACACACACACACACACACACACACACACACACACACACACACACACACACACACACACACACACACACCAGCAAGCGCGCGGAGAATACATGTACCAACAAATGATATCATGGGTAATACAGCGTAATACAGCGTAATATTGCACTTTCACTGCATAAATTTTGTAGGAATAGAATTATGCTGATGGTATTTTAATGTTTACTCGCGAAAAGTCGGAAATAACCCCGTGCCCCCCCCCCCCGTATAGTTCCATAAGGTACACGTTTTTCAAACTCTCTGATATACAAGTAGTAATAGCGTAAATATATGTATTTTTTGTTTGTAGCGCATCAATTCTTAATATCTCACCTTTTACTCACATCTGAACCATGAACATTTATAATGTGTTTTCCAATACTAGAGTGAATTGCACGCAGTCGATGTGTATGGTGCCTCCTTGGTCCGTACATGAACCAAATTTGATTTAAATTGAAAAAAAAACAATGTATGCATGTTCCTAATCTATCTTATATATATATAAAAAAAAAGATGGTTAAAGGCAAGGTTCACCCTGACAAGAACTTGGATTTAATAAAAGCAGAACAATGAGAGAAACATATTAATGAAAGTTTGGCGAAAATTCACCAAAGAATAACAGAGTTATGAAGTTTCAAAGTTTCGATTTTGTGACGTCACATGCGAGCAGCTCCCCATATGTTAATGTAATATAAATTTCATCAATTGTCATTTTTTTAATGGTTCATGATAATTAAATAGGTTTTTTTCATAGAAACTTGGATGAAATAATGTTTCTGATAATATATTGACCGCACAGGTAAATCATTTTCAAATTTCTGAGAAAAATGGCACTTTATGGAATTTATATCACATGACATATGGGTAGCTGCTCGCATGTGACGTCACAAATTGAAAACTTTGAAACTTCATAACTCTGTTATTCTTTGGTGGATTTTCGCCAAAATTTCATTTATATGTTTCTCTCATTTTTCTGCTTTTATTAAAATCAACTTGACATCAGGGTGAACCTTGCCTTTAAGTTGCTATGTCGATGCGATCAAATGAGACAATATAAACCACTGTGACCTTTGACCTTTGAACTCCAAAATTTAATTAGTTTATTGATACCTCATATACTACATACATGTACGACATAAGTTAAATCGATAAGCATTTCCTGAGTTATCTTGGTAACGAGCCCAAATATGAGGTCTGGTGACCTTTGACCTTTGAACTCCAAATTAAACTAGTTGATCAGTGATTCATAAAGCAAATTTTGACCCAATTTACATTAAAATTCCCTGAGCCATTCTCAGTTCATTGTTGCACTATCGTTCATACCCGATCCCATTATACTGTATTTACGTCATCGTGGTATCAAGAATCGGGAGAGACAAAGGAACAGACAAACGACGGACGGTCGAATGGACAGACGGACGGATGGATGGACAACAGAAAACACATGATACCTCAGGTACCTTTGGTAAGGAGGCATACAAAAAATCAAACTTTTTACTTCAAATAGGGATTTATTACCAAAATATGGAACATCGACTAATTTTTTTTGTTAGACCTTTGACCTTTGACACTGACCTTGACTTTGAGACCTTGTAAAAAGAAAGTTTGTGAGATATAAATACTAACCACCATTCCTGCGGTAAAGTGTACCATAAACTGAAGATGTACTGAAATAAATAGATGTAACCAAACCTTGTTGACACGGTTGGCATGGTAACCGAATATATATTTTTAATTATATATAGTGAGTTATCGCAAGACAGCTTATATTGTAAGCCATGACATGTACTTTCAGGACATATGTCATTCTTCAGCTCTACAGCAAAAGTGCACCCGCCACTAATTACACCTGCCACCGGTCTACAACTTATTTCTATGAAAACTAAACGCACTGGAACAGTATTACTTGCATCTTTTTCACTTCACTAAAGATTTTAGGATTTACATCATTCTTCAGTAGAAACTTCCTATCCTTTTTATTTATTTTATTTATTTATTTTAATCATTCATGCATGTTCACAATTTCCAAAGAAGTACAACCATTGCCACCTTGTCATAGGAGTATACAGAGTACAAAGGAAAAAAAAGGGCTGTTATACAATCTTTCATATATCACAAATTACATGTACGCGAAATACAAGTGCAAACATGAACATACATAGGTGTGCAGCATAAGCTTAGTCTAGAGCTTGATTTAATGTAAGGAAATAAAATTCCGTTTTCTTACTATCAAAAATGGTCGTCACCTCTTCCAAATTTATCTTCCATATCTTATCATCTGCATCCATTTCTTCATTCTTGCCTTCTAATCTGATGGCATCAATCATTCCTAATCTCATTTTAAGACAGGAATGTGTAATAAATTACCTATTTAACATTGGCCCGTACTCTCGAAGCAGGTTTAACCGGTTTAACAGGTTTAACACCCCGTTTAAACATAGGTTTATCCTCAAGTTAGACCATAAGTTAAACTTTCCTTATCCACTAACTTAGTGAAACCAACTCAGAATTAAGTTGAATTATGGGTTTATTTCTTCCAAACAGCTGAATTTCATACATTCGGGTGTTCATTACGTATTTTGTGGTGATTCAAATACTACATTTCCAAAATGAAGGATTAAACTTGTAAAAGCAGGAGCCAATATCCACCTTATGAAAACCAATACCAATTCCGTTGAAATATACAATTTTCAAACTTATCGTAAAATATTGATCGCTAACTTCAGTATGTAGTGAGTTATGGAGAGATCCTCCGCGTGCGGTGTGATTTCTGTGCTTATCTATGGGCAAAAGATCGACGCCACTCTCTAAGAACTAACATAAGCGACTTGTCCACTTCATCATGTTGGCGCATGGTAGATTTTCCAAAATATCGGTATTTGCAAGGCTTCACAAAAGTTCTTGTAAAATCCGTCATAATTGGTTAAAAATAACAAATGAGGTGTCATTAGAATTGCTTTGAGTTACTCTTTACAAAGCACGAAAAATAAACGTCATACACATTATAATAGTTTTTTTCGCAAAATTTAAAGTTTTACAGTCAATTTCAATTTTTGACGATTTGGGGGGCATTTTTCTCCATCTTTTCGCTGACCTTTGACCTTTATACGTCACCAAACTCTATAAAAGTTGGCAGAATGTTGTAAAATTTATTCTTTGTTCTTATCACCTGACCTATAGTCGAAAACGACTCATCCCATTGTCTATTTAAAAAGATTGATGAAATGCGGTATTTTCATCAAAAAATTGCGGAGTGGTTACTATGGTTACCTGGTAACCATTCATGCGTAAAGATAGAAAAGTCGCAATAAGCAAAAAAAAATAACTTCAAAGTATATACTTCATGAAAATATCAACTTGTACAGCTCTAGCAAAAGCGACACCCCCCCCCCCTTCTATACCCCTTCCTCCAGACTAGTAGGCTAGAAATTAGGATCATTCGAAAGAACAGGTTTCACTGAGACTAACAGCCTTGTCATGCTTGCAAAATTGCTGGAGACCTTGTCAGCATTCTATATCTTTCTTGTATTTTTACCTTTTATTTACCTCTCCTATTTTTGTCCCCCCCCCGTTTTTTGGGGGGGGGGGCTTGTCTTGTACTTAAAGTACCAACTGCTTTAGTGATGCTCCATATACAATCCTTTACACGGATTTTTTTTTATGTCTCATCAAAGTTCAGTTGGTTTATTCCTTGGTCTATAACACAGGTTTAAAGGGAATATGCGAAAATCTTCTCACCCTTCCCAGACTCTCTCCATTACGCAGTGTAATTAGTATCTTAACAGTAATAACTAATCAACAATTATCATTGCAACTGTAGTCAATATTAAATGAAATGAATTGGACGTGTTGACAGAGTCAGTGAATAATAGCAGAACTTGTCGATGCTTTACTAGCGTTATAGTTGGCGAGTTTGGTCATGCGAGAACAAGAAACCAGACCAGTAGACATGGTAGATGCAGCCATCGACAAACTGAAAATTGAAATATGCTCACTTTCGATATCAGGGTTGCCATTTTGGCGTATTTAAGGCCAAAAATACTAAATTTGGCGGGTTTTTTTTTACATCGTTTGGCATTGAAGAATTCAAAGTGCAGGCCAAACGGCTTTTTGGCCTTTTTTGGCATTTTCACTGACACATAAAAAAATCATTATAAAACCATATTTTCCGGGGATTTTCAGTCAAGTATGTGCCACAAGGATCCAAAAGTAGCGGTGCGAATGTATTTCACGTGCAAAATATGGCTGCGCGTAAACTGCGGCACTCACAATTTTCGGCTGCGGCAGAGATTTTAAAGGTGTTATAAATTGATTACAACGTAATATCTAACCATATCTACGCAATGCTGCCCATAAAATGCGTTAAATGCAAATTTGGCATTTTCACTGAATTTGGCATGTAATTTGGCGTTTTGTGAAAGAGAAAACCTGGCAACCCTGTTCGATCTGTGAGGAGCGTGTGGTCATGCAAAGAACCGAACCTGATGACGTAGTCAGCGTCAAGGTGGGAGTTATAATAATGATTTTATTGCGTAGGATATCTTACTTCCGTGATATCCACAACGGGTTAGGTTCAGTAACTGTAGTACGATGTTTGTAAGCACAGTTTACATTTCCTTATGTTACGTTTGGAATTTGAATATTTTCTATCACTCTCACTCTCACTCTCACTCTCTCTCTCTCTCTCTCTTTCCAGATCCGGAGACGTAGGCGACAATATGGCATGCCACAAATCTCTGTTCCTAGCCTTGTGAATCAGCTCCACCTCCCGCTGCAATCCACGCATTCAGACTGGTCATCCAATTCATCCGTTTCCTTCCTCCTCTTCTCTTTATTAGGCTCATTCCCTCAATCATTCCTGTCAATGCTAGATTTTCCAGACCGTCCTTTCTAATTGTATGTTCTAAGAAACTCATTTTGCGTGGTTCTTATCTGAACGAATGAAGTGGATAACCAGTCTGAATACATGGATTGCAGAGACAGGTGCAGGTCAGCGGGAGGTGGAGCTGATTCAAAAGGCTGGGAACAGATATTGTGGCACACCATGATCGCCTACGCAGGGGCGGCGGAACGTATTTTCGCTTTGCCCCCCCCCCCAAAAAAAGGCACTTATGTGTCTAAAGGGGCATTGGGAGCACGCACATATTTTCACCATCAGATTACGTTTTTGATTCAAGTAGCTAATTTTCCGCGGTAATATGTAACTTGAGCCAAATCTTTTTGAAGGGCATTGCTGATTGACTATGAAAACATGAAATATATCTACTCCGCGAGCGAGCTTAGCGAGCGAGCGTTTTGGGAAAATTGGAAATTTCAAGTTGTAAAATTCCCTTTGTAGTCTATTCTGGCGCTAATTACAACTCACAATTGTTTAAATTGTAGCAAAACCTTTTTGACGGGGATTTATTATTAAAGCATAAAATAAATATATATCCACTCCGCAAGCGAGCGTAGCGAGCGAGCGGTTTGGGAAAATTTGGAAATTTTAGGTTGTACTCTGCAGTCCCCATCTGCACGATATAGCGCATCTAAATATTCTTAATGATTATGCAGTCATGCTCTATATTGTAGAACAGGGGCGTCGATCCATTTTTTGGATTGGGATGGCAAAAGTAAGAAAAAAATTCAAAAATGTTCGACGCACTCTGCACGCAAAAGTGTAATATAGAACTTTGCGCGCGAAGCGCGCCAAAAAATGGAAATTGAATATAGTATTTTCAATATAAATTTAATGGTTTTGTTGTGTCTTGCACTACTTTTAGACGTTTCCTTGCATTACGTTTCATGAATTTTTCAATTTGTCAAAATTATTGGGGGGGGGGGCAAATCGATGTTTGCCCCCCCACCCCAATATTTTCATTGGGGTGGCGACCGCTCCCTTGCCACCCCAAGATCGACGCCCCTGTCGTAGAATACGCAAAGTTCTGTAACAGAAAAGGGGGCATTCTTCCCCAATAAGTGATTTTCTTTGTTGAAGAGAATAAAAGGCAACCGTTGGATAGTTCTCTCACGAAGGACACGTTTCATCGCTTGAAAAGCACATAAAATGTTATCAAGATAAAAGATGGAGAGGGAACAATTTTGCTACCCCCGAGGCCACTAAAGTTAGAGGCAAAATGCCCCTTTTAGGTACATAATTTGCCTCTTCGTTGAACAAAGTTTTCTTTTTACGACGTACCCCGGCAGGGGCAAAAATACAAAAACAATAACAGAAAGAAACAAATCACCTTCAGTAACGAAAGTGCGTTTATTTAAAACAAAAATCACTTAACGTAGTATGGGTAGGGGCCTACAAACCAAAACGTAGAAAAAAATGTCACTATTTGTCTTACGGTGAAATGGGGGAAGGGTAGTGGGGCAAACAGTAGGAGGGCCTAATTTTGCTCCCCCACGAGGGCATTAAGATGAGATGCCAAATGCCCGTTTTACGCACAAAATGTCCGTTGAACATAATTTACCCAATTTTGTCTTCTTTGTACTGTAAACATGCCCCGTCAGGGGCAAAAAGGGAGAAAATATAACATAAAATATAACAAATAACAAAAGAGAATCACCTTCAGGAACGAAAACGCGTAGATCAAAAAAGTGTGCCTTTTTCAAAAAGGGCACATTTCATTTTGAAAAAGGGGCATTTTTTTCCTCTCGGAAATCGGGGGGGGCAAGTGCCCCCCCCTCCCGGTTCCGCCGCCCCTGCGCCTATAGTGCCCTTAGAGTGAGTGAGTGAGTGAGTGAGTGAGAGGGAGAGTGAGTGAGAGTGAGAGAAAATATTCAAATTCCAAATATAACATAAGGAAATGTAAACTGTGCTTACAGTTTCACAGAACATCGTAAGTACAGTTACCTGGTTACTGAACCTAACCCGTCGTGGATATCACGAAAGTAAGATATCCTACACAATAAAATCATTATTATAACTCCCACCTTGACGTTGACTACGTCAACAGGTTCGGTTCTTTGCATGACCACACGCTCCTCAAAGATATCGAAAGACATTCTCAGTTGTCGATGGCTGCATCTATATTGATCTAAAATGTTCTTACATGACAAAGAGCATTGGCACGTTTTCTGCTATCTGCTGACTTCGTCGACACGTTTCGTTCATTTCATGACTTCTCACGGATATCAACAGTGAACACATTTCATTGTCGATATAGGACCGTCTGCTGGTCCAGTGCTCGCATAACCAAATCCCTCGTCGGATACAAGCATAGACTTGCGAGTAAAAGTGTCGTCACTGAGTTTGACGATATTCCAGCAAAATGTCGACTACATCGTTTAGTGTAAACGTGTCATCACTTGAAAGCACAATGTCAACAGATTACTACGATGTTGAGACGAATGAGACGATGGGAAGTAAAGGTTTCACCCTCTATTACCAACGAGCAATTATGGCAAGTATTTACTGCCTTATGGCAATTGTTGGTAGTTTTGGCAACGGTTTGGTACTAGTAGCTGGTAGCGGTGGTCCTGTCCCGCAAACTCCAAACTACCACCAACGTCTTTGTCGTGAATCTAAGCGTTGCGGATCTCATTGTGACTAGCCTTGTAATGCCAGGACAGGCAATAGCCGTACTGGGACGGGATGGCTGGCCATTGCCGGAATGGATTTGTGTGGCTGTTTCAGCGGGTAGCATCATATCTATTGGATGTAGTCTTTGTAACATCACACTGATTGCAGTCAACCGATATATTTTGATCACAAAATCAAGAGTTACGTATCAAAAAGTGTATAGACCACTGAATATCACCCTTATGATCAGCTTCACCTGGTTGTCTTCCACTGTAGTTGTAATCCTACCGGGAATGTCACATCTTGGATATAATAAAGATTACCTGACGTGCTTCTGGAAGCGAGAACCAGACGAGTTAAATACATTAGACTTTACAAGTTCTATTGGGATTTATATTCTACTTGGCATAATGTTCATTTGCTACGCGTGTATCTTCAGACACTTAAAACTCCACACAGATAACAGTTCGACTCAAAACGCTTCAACCGGGAGGTTGGAGACTACAGTCACCAAAAATCTCCTCTATGTTCTTTGCGCGTTCACTCTTTGTGTTGTCCCTAACATGACAACAGTATTGATTGGAAGTTTTGACCCATCTCAACAAACAATTCGTGCCGATATTGTTTTGTCCATCATCTTGTATCTGAATAGCTGCATCAATCCCATCATCTATGCCTGGAAACATCCAGACTTCAAACCAATCTTCCGATGCATCATCAAGCGCCAATGGTCTGAAATACCCGAACCGTCCAATATTCTGAAAATTCATGTACTCAACAAGAACACAAGAAATCCAGGGAAGAAAGGTAGAAGTAGCACAATGAGCACAATAGACCAAATCGACGAAGTGTGAATTTCTGTGACAGTTCAATTAACACGGGACTTAAATGCAGTGGCTTGTGCCTGGATTTGTCTCGTCAAGCATCAAATACCTATAAAGATATTAATGTTTAATTTTCAGCTAGTGGGACAGATTAATCAAGAAAATCACTTCAATACATATTTGTCAGCGAGATCCCAAAATCAAAATTAGGGCCTATTACGAATTCTTGGACCTGAAGTTAGACTTTCGACCGTCCGATTCTACAGGACTAAAAACAGGAAAAGTTCCCAAGATGTACGAGACTTAGGTACTTGACATCCCGCCGCCCTCGCCATACCAGGGACAGGCCAGTGCTGATCCCCCTAGAACTTTTTTTTTAAACTTGGATAGCGGTATCATTAAAATCACCATCTGGGGGTATTTACCGGTGTATTTCCAAGATATCGGACCCCTATCTCGGTCTCTATTAGGGGCCTGTCAGAAATTTCACCTTCTATTAATTCAACTTTCTCGGGTATTAAAGCCACACGATAACAATAACCATGCAGTTAAAAAAAAAAAGCCCCGAAAAAATTGTATTTGAAAACGATGATTTAGTGCTTTAAAAAAATGAAAATCTACACGCACTCAAACTGACCGGATTCACCTGCCCATTTCCTCCCATAGACTTACTATGTGTAGATCTAGGCTATTTTGTACTCGGCCCGAGTACAAATTGTTTATTCATTCAAATCCTGCCAGTGGCAGCATAAATTTCCAAACTTTTGTATTCTATAGTGTTTATTCGTCCATTCAAACACTACTATGTAGCTCACATAGCAAAGTTTGACATATGAAGCTCCACAATGTTAGCCTGCGTCTTTAACCAAGAATTCCACGAAAAGTTACTTCCCTATTTTCAACATTTTTTCGAGTGAGTTTACCTCCCGGGAAACTGGGCCCTTACCCCAAAAAACTGTTACGCACATGCAGTCTATTCGACCCGAAATAAGGTGGAATTAACAGAAAACGGGGGGCCGGGGGAGGGGGAAATCAATTCACATGATTGAACGGAAGGACTTTGAAGTTCGGATGATCACCGTGACATGAAATGTCTGGGGAGTCATGGTCTTTAATATATCGTTGCATTAGTTCCAGCCGCGGGGGGCTCGCACCAAAACGTCCAACCTGTGACCAGTTGTCCTCGGCAACTGCACCGTGGATATTATTGTGTGCAGTTACTTTTACATTTTCGTGTTTAATGTTTAGATCAAAATATTGTGTAGATCGTGCAGATTAATTTCCTTGTTAATATGTACAGGATGTATTTTTTTAAATTTAACCTCGTATTGATGTTTTTGTAATCAATTCTTAATATTATGAAGTGTGACAAGCAAAGCAAAGTTGGTTAACTTCATAGACTGATTGAGCAGATCGCAAACAATTGATAGTTCAAGATATTTTGTATGTATTTAATTCACTGGCAAAGGTATGGGTTTTGTTAACGTCACAAATATAGGGACGGCTCACGTAGATTCCTGAAGCTGATGCACTTTAAATTACAGGGATTTAAGATAAATCCTGATCGGGTGTGAATAGAGACCAGTCGATTTTTGGATTTAGATTTAAATCTTAACGATTTACATTTAATCCACAAATGCTTAAAATTTAAATCTTAAAGATTTTAACTATTAACTTAAAAGTAAATGGGCACAGTCATTGACCAAGAGCTATCGTGGAAAGACCAATGTCAGTCTCTGTATACAAGGGCACAGCAAAGGATGTACTTTCTTAGAAAAATGAATTCATTCCATGTTGATAGGCTAATTCTTAGACTATTCTACAAATCCGTAATCAAAGTGTCATGCTCTTCAGTTGTGTAGTTTGGTTCGGTGAGTGCAGGAAAGCTGACCTCAAAAAATTACAAAAAATAGCAAATTATGCTGGCAAGGTGACTGGCGAAGTGACAAACCTAACAAATGAATGCAATAATATGATCTTGAAACATGTCTCACAGATAATAGGAAATGTTAATCACCCTCTACACCTATGTCATACTCTCATGCGCTCATGCAGGCAAACGGTACAGGTCAATGAAGCACGTACTTCACGCTTCCTCAACTCCTTTGTTCCGCTCTCTATGCGTATATACCATTAGCGTAGCCAAGAGGGGGGGGGCATTGCTCCCCAATAATGCATTTTCCGAATTTTGTCGGTACATTTAGACCGGCACCCATCATGCCCATGGCATCTTGTACCGACATAATGTCTCAAGTACCGACGAAAATAAGCCAAGAACAGCACTTTTTGAAGTGTAAAAACGCAAAATTTTTCAAACTCGCTCGCTCTGCTCGATGGCATAACGACCAAGAATTTGTCGACGGTGCTTTGGCGGTAATTTGCATCATAACGTCATGTCGTCAATAACAGAAAAGAAAACCACGTCCTGTTGTACCGACAAAATGTCTCAAGTACCGTCAAATATAAGCCAAGAAATGGCACTTTTTGAAGTGCAAAACCCCAAATTTTTCAAACCCGCTCGCTCTGCTCGCTTGCATAACAACCAAGATTTTGTTGACGGTGCTTTGCCGGTAATTTGTCAATCATATTATCACAATGTCATGTTTTCAATAATAGAAAAGAGAACCACATCATCTATTATTGTCAGTCATAACGGCATGCCATAAGTAAAAGAAGGGGAAATTTAAGGAAACCAGTAAAACTGTAATCAAACTGACATTGAAAAAGGCTTTCAGAAAAGGAAAGTTTGTCAAACATATGACCTCTGTATAGATTTCAAAAGGAGAGGAACTTCAAGCCAGAAGTATCAAATAGTAAGGGTCTAATAATATTGATATATTTGCACCTTGGGCCGTTTTTTAACCTGGAATTGACATTTTGTCGATCCATATCTATGAGATAATGAAATTTATATCCCCTGATGGACGAGCGTTCATGACGCATGAAAACTACACGATGTTCAGGCGCTCGCTCGCTTCGCTCGCTCGCGCATAAAAAAAAATCCACTTTCATGTTATTGCCAATGCAAATGTAATGCCAGTAATCGCAGAAGTTACTGTTGCTCATTGCAACAGAAGAATGGAGACCTTGGCAGGTTAAATTATATAAATGAGCAAAACACTCGCTCGCATTCTTGTTCACAGATATATATCTTTAAATAAAAAGATAAACAAATAAATAAATAAATAAATAAATAAATAAATAAATAAATAAACATAAATGTGTATATATATATAT
>JZLH01S0493129.1:0-17481 GCA_001188425.1 Eucidaris tribuloides
ACCGCGGGAAAACGGGGTCAAATCTTGACCCTAGCAACGAGCAGCTCTCGAATTCCACGATCGGCTGGATCGAAAGCAGTGCCTGTCCGAAAAAATATGGTCCAGAATAACTGCTAATATCTCGGTTTCGGTTTTGTTTTATGCCACCAAATTTTGACAGCAGGTAGAGGAATGTTTACTCTTTCAGATAAGACAAACTTCAAAAATTTGATGTGGTCAACCCAAATGACATATTTTGGTCTATTACAGAAAATCGTACCCCGCGACTTTTTGTTGGTTAGGAGCTGGGCGGTCACATATACTGATACGAGAGTCTCTGGTTGAAACTATGACGAGCCCGAGGTTACGTGGACTGTACTATTTTCCCGAGCGGCATAGCCCTGAGGGAAAATAGTTAACAGTCAACGTAACCGAGAGCGTCATAGTTTCAAACAGAGATTCTCAGGATAAGACATATTTGTTTTATATCCGTCATCGAATTAACAGGGAAATTACACAAAAGAAAAAAAGGAAAATGAAATGTACTTCGGTAACCCCTACGAGTTAGTGTGTGTCGCATGGCATACTGGTGCGCGATATTTTTACTTGCGGTATGGATAGGGATACAATTCCATTAACGTATACCCTAGTTAGTCGAGTACCAATTTCATAAACCTATAAAACACTCATTTAATCCTCATTCTTATTTTAACTATAATCCTAACTCAAATTTGACGAACTTAACCCAGTGTTAATCTTACACTTTGCCAAACTTCCATACGGGCGTAGCACGCTATAATGTCTTTCACACGCACGGAAAAAAATAGCATACGGTACATGTGTTTGTACACACGATTCATTCGGCTTTTGAATTAAGCTCAAATCATGATCCTGCTGTCGAGAGTACAATAGTACTTTACTCTTGTACTGTCCAAGAGTACAATAGTACTTTACTATCATACACCTATCAATTGTAAGACGCACCCCTCGACCCCCGGGAATGGTGCGTCATGGGTGGGTCATTTACCAACAAATTATGATGCAGGGTACCGTCATGGAAGCATTTGGTCCGTCACAACATGGTGAATGGGTGCGTCTTACAATTGATAGGTGTATAACTCTCGGACTACTGTATTACTTTCAGAACGATTGTCTCCCAGACTCACAGAATAGTGTGTTTATTTTTCATCATGTGACATACTTTTGACCAACCAGAATTCAAGAAACTTACAATGAGGGATATAATAGTAGTCATATTAGTAGTTGATATAGAAGTAGCAGTAATTGTTGTTGTTTTCTTACTAAAGGGGTGAAGAAGTTATAGTACTGCACATTCATTCTCTATACTCGTGCTTCTCAATAAACTCCATGAAACCTGTCAATGAAATATTACACATTTCTGTCACTAAGGTAATTTTGATGTCGTGTTCCAATGTTACACACTAACATCGAATGATGTAACAATATTGCACACTCATTTTACATTGGTAAGGATAATGTAAACTATGTAGGACGGGTATTGTGCTAACAATATTGCATGCAATCAAGTCAAGTAAAAGGGATCACCCAAAAGGGAAATAAATTCAATCTATCAAAAAAGTGGCTTGTATGTATAATTATCTGTATCCCACATCTATCCCACTAGGCCACTCGTCTTCCTACTGTCAGTGCAGTCTTAGTTCCAGCCGGAGTTGATTGGAAAAAGTTGGTGACCTATGTCATGCAGAAGTAAGTGATAGAAATGGAAGATATTGGATATGTTACCTCATCTCTGTTGCATAACAGTGTTCAGACAAATCGTGCAACAAAAAATATCCAAGAATGATGAGCCAGTGCATATGTCTCACAACACCTTTGGTTGATGAACTGTATATACTTTTTTTTTAATTAAAAAAAATCTTGCGGAGGGGGGGACCCCCGAGAGTTTTCATTAATTAATTAAAAAAAAACTAAAGACATTCAGAGTCTATTATTGCAGGGTTATGACTTTGGGGCATAAAGCTTTCAAATAAACATAAAATTCCAAAAACTAAACTTGGGCTTTAATGTACCTTCACCTATGAAATTTGATCAAGGGAATTGTCATTAACTCTTAACGTGCCAAAGTGGCAGATCTACACCAAATAATACACAAAGTCCATAGAGGCTTAAATCCTCTGGCATGTTAAAGAGTAAAAGGAAGATGGAGCCAGCAAGTAGCAGGAATAAGTTTTAACTAGACTTAAATTTGTCACTGAGACGAATTGGTGATCCGCGTGACCGCTCCGATCATAAATCTAAAGAATATGTGACAAGTGATCTAAATCTAGTATTATTGCATGATAAAATATGTCCCTCATCACCTTAAATTCTCTATGAAGCATTAATTCAAAATTCGACGTGCACGTACACGCTCGTCGCGATGCGTGGTAGGTTATGATTGGCTTCAATGATGACCTTTGACCTGAAGTTATTGTGTACCAAGTTTGGTTATCGTACTTGACTCCAGTCATGAGATATTCGCGAAATATGACTTTTCTTTGTGACGTCATAGCTGACGTCACAACACTTTGGCATAGAAAGCGATGCCTGAAATGTTATCTACTTATCATAGTCTACCAGAATAAGCAATAAAAAGTAGGGGTCACTGTTAATTCTAGAGAGTTATGAGTAATTTAAAAATGCCGCTATTTACTACGCGCGCATGCGCATGCATTTACGTTTTTCGGGCGTGTAAGCGATATTTTGGGTCTTGGTGGTCGGTAAAGCGTTCTAAATGACGTAGAATTCAGTTAGACATCCAAAACCATCGAAAAAACGACGGTATTCGCTCGGGGAAAAGGGTGCGCGGTTACGCGTATCACCAAAAAATGTTGACATTGTGAGAATTGGGAGAATTATGGTACACGATGATAAATTAAAGAAAGCATGAATAAAGAGTACTGTGTGACACCTACCCTCAGCAATTAAAGGCTTATTAATTAGTAAATTGCTGTTAATTTTTGGACATCTTGGCTCACGTGTTCCATTGAAACAAGATGACCGAAACCATAATGCAAAGGTAAGACTACAGAATTTGCATGCTTTGGATTTCAATAAATTCTGAACGTATTCCTGTTACTTGTCGGCTCCATCTTCCTTCAACTACATATTTGGACCTTTTGTCATGGATCACTGGGTGGTCCCAAAACTTGTGTCTCTAAACGTGTTGGTATGTTTCCTTCCTCAGTAAAATTTTCTTTGATCTGTTTAACACTTTCATTTTTTATATATTTTTATTTTATTTTATTTATTTTATTGTCTCGCCCACCGGAGGTGAAGGCGAGACTAAGGGATCCAAATGTTGTCCGTCCGTCCGTCTGTCCGTCCGGCGTCCGTCACAAATGTTAAAGTTTACCTGCAAGACTCTCTTATGACACATAATTTAGCAACCGTTGGTCCAACAGCGACCAAACTTGGGTGATAGATGCATATGGGGTACCCGCATGTTGTGATGCTATCGGAGGTCACATGATGAGGTCAACGTAAAAGTTTACCTGCAAGACTGTCTTATGACACATAACTTGGCAATCAGTGGTCCAATGGCAACCAAACTTGGGTGATAGATGCATATGAGGTACCCACATGTTGTGGTGCTATCTGAGGACACATGATGTGGTCAAAGGTCATTTGAGGTCAACGTTAAAGTTTACCTGCAAGACTCTCCTGTGACACATAACTTGGCAACCGTTGGTCCAATGGCAACCAACCTTGGGTGATAGATGCATATGGGGTACCATCATGTTGTGGTGGTGTTGGAGGTCACATGATGAGGTCAAAGGTCATTTGAGGTCAACATTAAAGTTTACCTGCAAGACTCTCTTATGACACATAACTTGGCAATTGTTGGTCCAATGGCGACCAAACTTGGGTTATAGATGCACTAGGGGTACCATCATGTTGTGGTGCTGTCGGAGGTCATGTGGTGAGGTCAAAGGTCATTTGAGGTCAAACGTGGGTTAGGGATGTACTTGGGGAAATTTACCTTTGTGATATTTAGTCACGAGTGGGTGAGACACAATCTTGCTATTGCCTTGTTTATTTATCTGTATTTATTATTGATCAATTCATTTGTTTTTTTTTTATAAAGGTACAGGATAGAGATCTCAGGAGGACTTGGTCCAAGTGCTGGCAAGGTATATATGTATTTATATATATTCAGTAACTTTACCATTACAATCTTACTGTCCTTTGTGCCTTGCAGTATTAAAAAATCTACCATGATTGTAATGAATGTTATATCATAAAAAGTGTGACATTATTCTGACTAATACAGGGATGCCAGATTTCAGGCAAAAACATGAATTCAACCTCTGGCAACTCATGTTCAGGTCATACTGACTTTTTTTGTATAAAAATAGCTCATTGTAGGAAAACTTTTAGACCCTCTCATAAATTCTTACTGGCATTCCTGATAAGTAATAATACATGTACATTTATTTAGTACAAATACATTTTTATAGTGAATGTTCAAATGCAATGTCTTAATTGAACAGATAAGATCTGTGATGTTGTTTGAAGAGACTGAAGGAATGCTTATTTCTGAAATATTTGTGCAGTTGGTTCCAGAGTTGAGGAGCAGCAGTTGAAAATGCTCATTCACCAGGTTTTACCAGTCATAATTACTGTTAAATATGATGCAGATGTACAACATACATTATGTATATTATTCAGTGATTGTAGCAGAAAAATGTCCTTGCTCCACACTTCATGCTTATTTCCATCCTATGCCCTACCCTAACCCTAATCCTAATTCTAATGATCCCAACTGTAATCTTGACCCCGAGTTTGCTGAATAGACAAAACATATTGTCTCCCGAATCTGTGCCACAAATGAAAAAAATTCAGTGATTTAAACAGAGTACTTGTACATTTAGAATTGCTAAATTACATCTTGTATGCTGTATACGCCATATATTTCGTGTACATATATTTTCGCGATTTTGCTCAAAGACAAGGAATTCGTGAGAGCATATTTTCGCAATTTGATTGCATTTGCATTCACTTTGTACAAGAATAGCACGAAGTGGAAATTTTTGCATTCAGTAAGTCGCAAAATTCACAAAAATAAAACCACCTCGAAATATTCAGTGTATATAGTAACTAGATACATGACTGGTTGCTTCCAATTTATTTGACAGGTGTGGCGTATCGGTCTGATGGGGTACAACGCCAATCTCCACAATGTCGAGAGAGTGCTGAGGGCCATGGAGGATGGACTAAACCACTGCAAGCTCACCTCCAATCTGTAATGGAATGACCCAAGGTGGAGCCCCATTGAGTGCCTTGCATTTATCAATAGCTGTGCTATTTTCTGAAATAGACGTCCCTGTGTGGCCCGCAGGAGGATGTAGGTGCAGTACAATATCTATTGTGTTTACGCCCTTCTTGCAGGCACACAAAATATAAGCACTTTGAAGGTCTTGAAATGATGTGATGAGATTATGTAACAGTCAGATAAATGAATCTTTTACCCACTCAAATGGCTGATTCCATTTATATGTAGGTGATTTATAAATTGGATGATGTGGTGAGAAAATTGAACAGTCTTATAAGTGAATCATTTACTCTTTCATTCAAATGGCTGATTGTTGTTATATTATGTGATTTACAAATTGGGTGATGCTATGCAGGGCTGTCAACTTTAGGGAATGATTTGGAGGGAGATTCACTTTTGCCTGCCAAAATTTTTGTTTACCTACCAAATTACTTGCCAAACAACTTCTGATGAGCAGGGGGCCGACGACGACCAAATCCATTTTTTTCCCGCCAAAATTTTGTTTACCTGCCAAATTACTAGCCAAACAACTTGTAACAAGCTACTACACGTTTGGCGGGAAGTTTTTCATAAAGCGGGAGATTGGTGGGACGGCGGGAGGATGAGCTCGGTGGCAGGAGACTCCTGCCAAAAGCGGGAGGGTTGACAGCCGTGTGCTGTGAGATATGTATTGGAACAGTCGGATAGTATATTTCATAAACCCCTTCAAAATACAAATAGTTCATTCCATTTATATGTATACGACTAACAAATTGGATGAGTCCATTTTGTTTGATTGGCAGTTATTATAACATCTGGATGGATGGAAATCATGTTTGAATTGATTTTGATGTTGATGCTTCGGATAGATTTTTATATTAGAATGTGAGTGGAAAGAAAGGTGACATCATCCAATTGGTGAAATTTATTACCCCTTCAAAATGGAAGTGGTTCAGTCCAGTTATATGTTTGTGTCTTTAATTTGGATGAATCCATTTGTCTGATGAGGAGTCATTAGAACTTCCTGATGGAGGAAAATCATGATTGCATAATTTGTTATTATGGTGCTGTGGATAGTCTTAATAATATAGTCTTAATAATATATATATTTTAACAGAAATGTGTGTAGAGAGTAACAAAATGTGAGGTCAGAATATGAAATATTCTCATGATGTCTCACACATATAAAAAAGTAAAACAGATCACAACAAGCATTTTATTCTGTAATTATTTACTATAAAGTCATAACTCATCAGTTGTCTGGCAGAAGGGCCTTAACAGTCAATTTTCTCTAATTGTAGAAATATTGCCTTATTTGATATTTGCACTCAACAGACTTACAGAAAGATCTATATCCCCAGAATTTGATTACATGTGAAAAAAGCCAATGGTTAATACAGTTAGAGACAATTTAGTGTTACGGCCTTTCTGCCGGCAACATATGCTAGGGCCCTTCTGTTGGACATCTGACAAATTATTGCCTCCTCAGGAATAAAACATAAACATTGATACACAAAAATGGGTCAACGACTCAAAGTCAAAAAGTGCGATCGTCTGCGCAAGCGTCAGGAATGAATGAATTTATCACGCTGTGAATTACGTTGTCTGTACTCACTTAAATCAGGTATCACAACATTTGACTGCCAGGGAAAAATTACTATGACCGATGACTATTGACCGCTCAGCGCCTCTGACAGGCATGGCTAAAACCATGACCAGACTTTCGACCAATCAGTTGAAAGCATTAGGCAACATTCTAATTAGAATTAAGATATAATAGCTATTAAAGGCAGTGCATAGTTTTGGTAAATAGTGACAAATTAAATTTTATTCCGTTGTATTGTTTGTAATCAACCTACATGTGTTTATCACCTGAAAATCGCATGCTCTGAAACTCTTTCATATTTAGAAATTTATTTTTAAACGATTTTCAGTATTAAGTTTGATTATATTTTTTGATGTTTGCGTGGAAATACCATACTTCATCAATAAAACTGATTCTAATAAATTTCAGTTTGTTGATCGACTGAAACTATACTCTAGCTTCAATGCATTCTGAATGAAATGAAAAGTTTACACATTAACAATAAGTTTATGACTGTAAAATGTTAGTGTATTGTGTTTATTGGATATTTTAATGGGGGAAATGATAAGGTACATGTGGATACAAAGGGAAAAAATTGACAGAACCAAAAAATAATAATTCAGTGCAATTGTATAGCTACAGCAATACAGTGTTAAAAAGTTAAAATAATTACCAGTAACTCAGAGTACTATTTTACCATTAAAAAAATTAGTGTACCAAATTATATTCTAATCTTCGGGTGTAACATCAAATGAAAATACTGAAGAGTATGTGTACATGTAATTTTGTGAAAAAAAATTAATAAAAGAGTGTAATTTTATTCAAGTTAAATGTGTGTTTTTAATTATGTGTCACATCCATGTATGAAATATGGCTGTGACATGAATACAAGAAATGTAGTTAACACATGATCCATTATTTGTCCATTTATCATAAACTCCTCAAAAAAAGTTTGGAAATCTGATTTTGATCGATTATTTCTCCCTTCTTGTAGTAGCAATGAAGGTATGTTTGAAACCAACTGAAAGATTATTTAGTTATCTACCCTACTGGGTATGATTATGCTATCGGGGAAGGGGCAGTACTTGAAAATATGGGATAAGTGTAAATTGAAAAGCTGCAAAATGACCGATGGCTATGATGAGTCAATAAGGAACATGTTTTTTTTATGGAGTTATGTCTTTTGTGCTCAGCTGGTCAGACATGAAAATCAGTTTCAAGAAGAGTCCCTGTCACTTCATTTGTTTATGACTTTAAGACTGAATGGTTTGAGTTCCGTTTTAAAATACCCATAGGTTTTTTTCTGTTTGTTTGTTTACTTGTACACTCATTTGTTTGAATCCATGATAATGTTTGTATTGCAATGCATAACAACCAATAGACATGGGAAAACTCACTCATCATCAGGGAAATAAGAAAATATGTGACTTACCAAACTTGGGTCATTTTGGAAAGACTTTAATCTTGAATTCATGAACATTTGTAGTGGCAGGGGCTCCTTTTGAAACTGACAGTCATGGATGACCAACTGAACACAAAGACATAACTCCACACAAAAGAACGTGTTCATAATGGACTCTTTATGACCACTGGGCATTTTGCAGCTTTTCAATTTGCACATTATCCCACATTTTTCAATATTACATTTTCCTCAGTGAAAAAAATCAGAACAAGTAGGGTATCATTTTATAGGAAATTAAATAATCTTTCTAATGAGACTAAGAATGGATTGATTACTACATGTATTACGAAAAGGGAGAAATAATCCATCAAACTCAGATTTCCAAACTTTTTTTTGAGGAGTTTAGTTTGTCATAGTTCACTGCAGCAGCTGATTGTATGTTTTGTAACATGTTTGTGTGTCTATGTGCATGATGGGGTGTGTGTGTGTGATGGTGAATGTGTGTGTGGGTGGGGGGGGGGTGGTCATGTACTGTGTGTGTGTGCGTGATGGTGTATGTGTGAGTATGTGTGTGTGTGTGTGTGTGTTTGTGTGTCTGTCTGTCTGTGTGTCTGTGTGCGTGTGTGTGTGTTACATAGCAGAACAAATATGTTTTAACAGATTTCTTTACATGTATTCTGAAAACTGAAAAACATAGGAGTTAGGTTGATTGTTTTTACAGGAACAAGTCACATGAATGAATATATTATCACTACACAAAATCATATTCAGTCACCAAGTCAACCACCCATTACTGACAGCGAATATGTAATACAATAAAAACACTGACACACTGTACTTTGATATACTTCATGAGTTATTAATATCTTCTCCCAAACGGATCACAAACTGTCCCTATATATATCCACTTAATTCTTTCATAATGTATAATTGATTAAATGGAAGGCTTTATTAATATTTATCATTATCATATATGTATAATTATCAGATCTATACATTCACATTTTCATTAATAATGAATAGTCTTAGAAAATATTACATAGATAGCTTAGCAGCTTCAGTGTGCTTACACATTTCATTTGACAACATCAATAGAAAATATTAGATTTATACATGTATATTCTTCGAAAAGAAGCAAAGACTTCGCAATACAGTATTACATCACGTGACATTTTGATGCGCTGCCCGAAAGACAATTTTGTTCATAATAACATACATCTTGCATACAATAGTCTAGTTAGTGCTTGAACAAATGGCTGTCACAGTCCCTGCAAACAATGTACTGCAGATCTCTTCATCACTTCTCACCAATAACCCACCCCCTGAAAGAGTATTCATGAAAGATTCAAGAGAAAGTTGTTATACACACAACAAAAAAAGTAACTACCCCCCTTTTCAAACTACCATAATTTTTGAACGAAATAGGTTTTAGCAAAATAATTTTGCAGGAACATTTCTACACATTGACTAACCTCTGTGTGAAAATATGAGTACTCCATCAAGCCATGCATGAGTGAGCATGCATTAAAGGCAAAAATGCCACTTTTTTAAAGTCGCAGGAGTCATCTCTTATGCCAAAATAATGGTAAATAACAGTATTTTTTGCTATGTTTATAAAATGTTCACTGAGCCATGACATGGTTACAACCTCATGTCCGTACAACATGTAAAGATACGTTTTGCTGAAAAATATTGGATTTCAATTTTTCATTTAACTTAATGGATTTTACCATTTCAAAAGTGAGGAAGGGTGGACATTTTGAATTGAGCTCACTGAAGCGTAAAATATGCGAAAAGTGCCAAAAGTGGTATAAGAATTTCAAACGATAGATGATTAACATAAATAGCGCTTAATCATTCAACAGAAATAGAATTTGTCAAAATCCAGCATCACAAATCCCTCAAAATGACCCTTGTGACTTTTGAAAAGTGACATTTTTACCTCTAATACGTGCTTACTCATGCATGACTTAACACATCAATCCCATTTTCACACAGAAGTTAGTCAATCAATGCAGAAGCACCCTTGCCAAATTATTGTGCTCAAAATTGTTTCTTTAATAAGTTATGGTATTTTGAAAAAAGGGGTATTAACTTTTTTTGCTGTGTTTAGTTGTTGTTTCTGGTTGTTGTTAACAATTATTGTAAATTAAGACATGTTTTTGAGTTGCAGTAACAGCACAAGTAATCATTCTATATCAGGGGTTCTCAATTATTGTTGAAGCGCCATATTTGTTATCGAGAATTTGTACTGCGCCACTATCCAACACGCGGAGTGTTGCGGTGTGGGGTCCACAGGCCCGCTTAAGGGCCCCTGGCCCGGGGATTCCTTTTAAGTGGCTCAGAATGGCTCTAATCAATGTAAACTATAAATTCAAACAAACTACACAATTATTCTTTTTTTATAGTGACTTCCATGCGCCACTTCGGACGGCCTGATGCACCAAAAGTGGCGTGCACGCCACTAATTGAGAACCCCTGTTCTATATGATATTGCCTATTTAATTTCTGATCGCTACAGTGGAATGCATTTATTTGCTAAATTGGAGATATTAAAGCAGTATTACCAACAAATCAAATATAAATCTTGTGCTGAAAAATACATACAGGGAACAAATTCACCGACTGCATTTAACAAATACCAATCATAAATGGCTTACAGTAGTTTTAAGTTATCATTGATATTACAACAATTTTGCTGACACCCTTAGACCCATGTGTGACATTTCATGTTACCGCCTACACTTTTGTTAACTTGTTCTTTCCATGGGCAATGTGCAGACAAATTGTTAACACTGTCTGGCAAATCTCTGCATACTGTGCCAAAATATATGAATAAAATTTTACAATAAATAAACTGATAAGGAAGCCTGCAATATTTTTTTCTATGACCGTGTATTCAGTTTGGTGTCTGTTAAAGAGCACTAATATAAACTGTGGACCTGTTTAAAAAATTGTTCGAACTTTGGCTATCTGAATTATCTGACAGTTGTTCTGAATGGACAAATAAACACCTTAAAAACAAAAGTTTGGACAGTTATGCTGTCACTAAAATATGTGCAGATGCAAATTGTGGAGCATTAATTTCACTATCAGGCGATAGGAAATTCTGGCAACAACGAGGGACAGTCCTATTGGGGGAAAGCTGGAATGGTCTCTCTCAATGATTTTTACTTTTTTAAGCACTTAATGATCGTTTTAAACTGCAAGTTTTTCAGGGTCTCATTTTGACCATGTCAGAGACACTGGTAGCACATGGAATCGTGCGTAGTGGTGTGTCGAACTGAAAAAATTGTTATCAAGCCTTAAAGTGAATTATTGATTTTAAAATAATTGATCTAACACAATATTTTAATCTCTCCAATGGCAAAACTTTGACGCTAAAAGAAGCTCTTGGTCTTAAATTCTTGAAATAATGACGTACCTGTTGTGTAATGCTGCCCATGCTGTAAAATTTGTACACTATTTTCTGCTAACAGCTTCTATGATTAGATGGTTGATCCACCTCCCCAACCCGTCACCTCTCCAACTCTTCTTCTGATATCTTCTCCCCCCACTATGATTAGAAACAAAATAGTTACTGATCCACATTGTCATCTAAAGAAATAATGTAGGGGATTAATCTCTTTAATTTGACAAATTTCAGTTTTAGAGACTTTTTATCTTCCTAGTTAAAACTTTACTTTCAAATTTGTTTATAATTTATTTATAATACTATTAATTTAAAAACACTGCTCATTCAAGCATAAAATCCAATTTGTGAGTGCCCAACTGATAGAAGCAGACTATAGCTATTCACAGGTATAGAAATTTCCTGAAAATCATCTTGAATTATTAATCTTTGTCTTTTCTGCCTGTTAACTGTTGCCTTTTTTTTGGCGGGGGGGGGGAGAGGGATATATGGTAGACAAATTCAAGACATAGAATTTCCAGTGGGTTGATGATTATTGACGAGTACATTTACATGCTATGCAATATTATATCTGACCTCAATCAAATAATCAGATTAACTATAATAACATTGTTTGAACACTGCACAGTAACATACTGGGCATCTAATAACAGATTAACATAGATTTAAAATAAATATGGCCAAGGGTAGTAATAAATACACTGTAGGAAAACATAGCACACAAATATTAAAGAGCACATTCTGCATTGTTAATAAATTATAAATTAGAAGATTGATACATACAGATGTATATTCAATCTATGTATATGGATTATACAGAAAAAAAAAACATCCACATATTGCGTTGTGGATGTTTTTTTAGCAAAATTATATAATGTGTTTTGAAGCGAAATTGTCTTGTTATTATGTAAAATGTACAAGTATAGATTACTAATGTTAGACCACCGAGAAAGCTTGTTTCAACTTAACAATGAAACTGTGAGAAAGAGCTATCTCACGACATAGGTCTATGGGAAATGGCATGCAAAACAAAATAACGTGTCTTAAACAAATGCGTACCATACTACAGGCTATAGTGGTCACAGCATTCTAATATCTAACATATGGACTAGCAGTTGCAGTCTGCACAAGATACAATTCATCAGCTGCAACATACACAGTCAAGTCTTCAATGCATAACGACTTTGACGCTTGTTAACTGTTCAAGCCTGTTTGACAAGGTCACGTAGAGCAGCGCATTCGAGTGCAGTGCCAGCTTCAAACTGTTGCTTTTAAAAAATGCTGGAGACACGGTGGAGAGAGGTGTGGTGTGCACGAAGTTGTAGAAACGCACCCTTCTCAGCCATATTTCTGACATAATGTATTTTGTTCATCATTTTTGGGGGTCAATGCAATAATGTATAGAACACTGTCTGATGTTCTTCTTATTTTCAAAAAAATCTGTCCATAAAATTCTCAAATTTGTAAAGGAAATATCCAATAAAGCCCTAGCATGATTAGGAATGATTGCTTCATCCATGAAAAGTGTAATAGAAATTAAACTAGAGTCCATAACTTATATGTCTTTAAGCACAAAAGTGCTATTTCTGGTCTCAAATCTGCACCAGTGATTACATAAAGGCTAAGCATGCATTGATTTTTATTTTTTTAGGTTGGCTTTATGAAGTTATCGACAATGACTCAATAATGCAAATATCCATCATATGTTACAGCTGCTGCTAAATCACATATATTATGGTGTTCTTTTTAATGACAGTATATTCCATGTGTTGATTTGTCAATCTTTCAGTTCGCATGTTGCCTGTCAAGATTAATCATGATGACATGCAATCCAAACAGATATAAACACTGAGAAAACGAAGTATAAACAAAGCCTGATTTTTTTTTCGATTTTTAGAACAAAAATTGATATCCTTCTGCTTGTCAATCTACGCCAATAAACTCTAAGAATGGGGGGGGGCGGGGGGTACACATCATAATCAATCCGATTACAATTAAAATTGTCTACAAAGTAGATTTCTCATAAATCAATTCAATCAACATAATTGTGTGTGGCATTTGTATGTGAATTTTCTCCATTTTACGCAAATGAACACAATTCTGCATATATAAATTATGGTTTTCATACAAACATTATACATACCAAGATTTACAATTTTTAAACAATGTTGTACAAGAGGAATGGGAGAAAAGGTGAATTCACACATAAAAGTATAATGGAATTTTATATGTATTCAGATCATAGATGACATTTCTAAAAGAATGTCATCTATAAAGATATTTCACGCTGCCTAACTATATGTTTATTTCTGTATACGATATTGCCTTAGTTTCAAAATTACAACTGTTGATTTAATATCCATAGACACAGCTTGAATTTACTGTAGCCAGTATATGTGCGGTTCAATTTCTGATAATGATCGCAACAATGATTACATAAAGTGAAAACATCAAAACCAGTGGTACAAATCAAACATCTAATTGTCAGTGCATTCGCGTATGTTTGAAATCATGGAGTCAGATTGAATAAACCAATATAAATAATGCATTTTAACTTTTGGAAGTTTGATTTTTGAGTTATAAAAATGTCTTAAAAATCTGACGTAATTTCTAAAGTATTGCAAATTGGGACTGCCCTAGTAGATAGTTGCAGTTAGACACAAGTGCTAATGTTGAATTCATAGATTGAAAGGTAGAAACCTTCATTGCAAGCCTACAGGGCACTGGCAATTATTCAGGAAAGTTTTTGTCAGGCGTAACGGACAGACGCGGAACGATACAGACGCAAATGTGATCCTTAGACTTCATTCCACCTAGGTGGGGCTTGACTAAAGCTGAATAGATTTATTTTGTGTTTTTTCAAACGTTTTCACTGATTGTTTCTCTGATTATTCTGCTATATTCAAAGCAACTTGCTATGAGTCCTGTACTCCCCTTGTATTTTTTAGGGTCCTCTAACATGGAGCGGGGTAGCATTATTAACCTCGTTGATGTCGAGTTAACTTCATGTTGGGGTCTATGAAAAATGCATGTTATAGTGAAATCAAATCGTCTCTCAACAGGTTACCCCCACCCAAGCCCCCAATCAGCATAAGACAGTGTGTCACACTGTCACAGCTTTCTTTGAAGTATCCATTTGAAGTAGTAAAAATCCAAACTGTGGTGTAGTTACACGAAATTTAAAGATCGTAAAATTACAAATTAAGGATCGTTTGTCAACATGCCAACTCCAAAATTAAAGTGTTGCATATTGTGTGTACAAAAATTTTCAGAATTCTATATTTTAATTAAATAGATGGAAGTCGTTGTAATATTTTGATTTTTTTGGTCTGTATGACACTGTCAATTATGTTACTGAGATAATTTGAAATATAAAAGTTTATAATAAAGATACATTTGAGAAAATAAATGGAATGACAGAGAAATTATAAAAATGGTAACAAAAACTTAACAAGTATGGCCATGCACAAGCAGGTTATCTCCAAGAAGTTGTACCGATAAATCAACATTCTGTCATGCGCAAAATAGTGAATATGATTTAACAATATTGTGCTTGAAGTGTACTTTGGCATATTTTTGAATAAATTATATACTTGTGTAAATACGACCACCGCGACATCTACATCAATCAGTCTACAATACGACTGTCAGAAGAAAATGGAAAAATATTTGTAATGATCTAAACATTTCAAAATGTAAAGATTTTGAATTGAGCGTTCTGAAATCAAATAGATAGTAGATCGAAAAAATACAACTTGTTTCAGCTCTCTGGTCAAGATAATCGAAACTGCCCCGAGCTCGGAATAGTCCTATAGCAAATGTCTACGATTTGAAAGTGATTTGTCGCTTATCTCTGGTATACAGCTGACAGCATCACCAAAATATTCTATTTTTAGAATTCCTAATATGTTCGAACTCTGATGCCTAATTTTGTTAAAATGTCTATATTTAATGCTATTTGGATTTAATTCCAAAATCGGATTGCATCTAATACTACAGCATGTGGCGGTGGTCTATAGTAACTTAAGTCAAATAGTATTCTTGCAGAGAACCGAAAATGTTTCAATAACTGTATCTGTTTGCTACAGTGCACTCTCGTTATAAAGAATCTTGGAACCCTGAAATTTGTTCTTTTATCATAAAATTCTTTATATTAGGGTTCAAAACAATACAATACATAAACGAAATTCCAAGATATGGGACCATGAGATTTTACTGTCTTTAAATGAATTTGTTATTCAGTGTTCTTTATAACACGAGTGCACTGTATTACTAAAAATTGAATATTTGTACATCAAAACATGCCATGAAATTTCTCCCTTGACTGTTTTGCTTCAAATCAAATATGTAGACAACAAAAAATGAATACTTTAGCAGACTTGATCAAATTGGGCAGTATTTTTAAAAAAGAGATAGAAATTAAATATAATTGCTGTGAATTGTACTAACACTTTTTAAAACATTAATCCCACTTGCGCCGCAATGGAATTCTTTACGAAAACAATTTGTATAAAGCCCTGTTTACATATACAATATATTTTTCACAAAAATAGCAAATAAAATATAGGGTTATATCTGACACGGTTAAAAACAACTATATTAAAACATGGTGAATGGTACAATGTCAAAACAAAATGAAATAATTAATATATATTTTCTTCTGTCAATGTATCCGACACAGTGCGGATAAAAAACCCTCGAATATATCTGTTTTTGAGTTTAAATGAAAGAATACAGTATCGTAGACACGGAATATATTGGCAAAATCAGAATTATACAGAATATATATTCAGAAGTGGCATATAAGAGGCCAGGCTCCAATGCTCTGAACATCACAACCACGATTAATTTGCATAAACTCTATTAAATTCTTACTTTCCAGATTCACATGTGTGACTAGGTTAACGAAAGGAGTAGGCCAATCTTTTTCCTACTTTGTTCCCCCATAAATAAATCATAACATTGTTTAGTGTTCACATGCAGTACAGCCAACCGGTTCTTGTTACTGTGTGATCAAAGATCTTGTGGCTTTCCACAAATACTTCAAGAGATGGAGCATTTGTCTGAAGATTTTGAGCAAATTTAATTCAGATTTAGGCTGGATCGCCGAAAGTTGAGGCAATCCCTGAATTATAAAAAAAAATAATAACAATTTTCATACATAAATGCAAAGACTTTCTTGCAAAGTATTTCAGATAAAGACATCTACAGTGAACCTTCATGAGCACTATTGTATATTCTGCCCCCCCCCCCCCCATAACAAGGGCATAAACTGACTTTTTTCAAAATTGAGTTATATAGGTAGGGACTCAGTACACTATGTTTAAACATGCAGAAAAAAAATATTAATTAAAAGTGTCCTTTGTTTCATAATTCCGCTGTTAAAAGGACACTGAATAGGGTTTACATGTTGTCCCATAATACATTTGCTCAATGATCTCCAATAACATCAAAAATGTCAGGTATACCTTTGTCTAGGGGGGGGGCGGGCAGCTAATAGACCTGTGTGCGGTTTTGAGATCATTTGAGAACGAGACATCTCTCCTTCCATAGCTGGGGGCTTCAGAAGTATACACAAAAGATGGAGTATCTTCATATATGCATCTTTAGTTACGAACTGCTGATACCTGTGTCATTGCATCATTTTTGGTTGTACTAAGAGCCCCAGGTATGGTGGCATGTCACAGTTCTTCATAACAAAAAGGCTATACAAGTCATGTGACAACCCATTTGCTCTCATGCAAACGTGATACACACAGATTTTTGCTGTTTTGTAAAACAGGACAATTTCAAAAGGTTTTAACCATTAAAACATTGTGATTTCTAAA
>JZLH01S0493273.1:4877-15531 GCA_001188425.1 Eucidaris tribuloides
TCCGGCCATATCACTTATCCGGATGGCTGCTGGTCCCAACGTAGCCGGTTAATCGAGTTCGAACTGTAGTACAGTATCTAGCTAAACAGGGTGAGACTAGTGGGCAATGCTATCTTATATTTCTATTGTCTGGATAATCACAATAGTCACCCTTTTCATTACAATATTACGATTTGATAAACACCAGTTACCCTTGAGGTGACATAGGAAGCACAATGTGTAAATTTACATTTCCCTCCAATTGGATCTCACGTCAAATAGCCACGGGATATCTACTCCTCATTCATGCGGGACAAAATGGGACGAGAGTGATAGAGCGGGAAAGAGTAAACTGGATACTTGTTGGAGAAGCTAATAGAGGTTTAATGAGAAGGCCGAATTGTCCAGGATGGGGAAAATGATACCAAACATATCTATAGAAGAGTACCGTACACAAACATTCAACAAAAAGCGAGGCATCTCTGGCTGGGAGCTGATTTCTCAAGAGGGCATGAATGGAACTGGATTCACAGCTGTGCTAGTTTTCAGGATGGATGGGTGGACAATTGAGGGACAGAACCGAGAAATAATCTGGGGGAACTGGGACGTGATAGTTGTCCCTAGTTTCCGATTATTTACCTGGGATGACAATCTGGACAAGTGATCAACATATCTTTTCCTTTGAACTTTTACGCTGCACGTAAGTGCGTTGTACACTGGGTAGTCTACAAATGTAGAGCGCATGTAATATCTATTGATAAAACAGGTAACCTACATTGCAAAAAGAGATTTTTGTCTTCTCTGACTAAAAATGGCTCACTCTGCTTGCCACTCCACGGTGGTTTGCCTCACAAACCGAGCGGACTTGGTTCATGTGCCAAATGTCCACGTTATGAACCATTCTGGGTCTGCTTTGCAGACTAGCATGTGTCCACCACCTACAGTATGCCAACAGATTGTGCACAGACGCTGTGCTCTATTTTTGGAAGCAATGCAGTTTCCGTATGCATTATTGAGTAATTTTACCATCTATTTGAAGCATGAGAGAAAATATTTCGAGGAATGCAGATATGTTTACATAATAATTACAATTTGGTCTATTGCTTAATGCAAGTTTGGAATTTTGATATTTTACTTTTGACCTTATATTCCTGGAGAAATATTGCAGTTAATTTGGACATACACAAACATTAACTACATGGAATTAACAAGGAGTGAGAAATGAGAATTACATTATCACTCTACTTGAGTACATGTGCAAATTCCAGCAAAACTCAGTCTTCAAATCAAATAAAACTCCCTCCCTCTGCACATTCAGTTTTTCAAAGACAAACAATAATCATTTATATAAGAGAATTACATTTTAAAAGGGCAGTTTGGTTGAATGGCAAATCCAAACTTCATTACATGTAGATGGCCATCGTTCTATTCAATTTAAATTAGTGACGGTCATTGGTTTCACAAATACTAAATTTCTTTCCCAAGGTATTGTGAGAGGTGAATATGATTATGATTCTTCACAAAATGAATAATTTAGCTGTTCCACGCCAGTATTTCTTTGATGAGCGATTCTGGGGTGCAGAAATCAAGAATACTTGATTATGAGCAAAATGCATCATGTGAGCAGCATTATATTTTGATTGCTGCAATGTCAGTCTTGTAGTCAACCTGATGGTATCATCACTTGCTAAGATCAGAGCTGAACTTGTATGTTGTTGCTGGTATATCAAATTGGAAGAATTATATGTAACAGTCTCAATCCAAAGGGTCCTTGGTCTTAACAAAATTACATGAGTTCTTGGGTTCTAATACCCCTTTTATAGTGCATGCCGACTTTACCCCGCTTCAGAAGCCGGGTAACTTTAGCATGGGGTAAGTCGTTTTATACTGCCTTTCTCGACCACCCATGACGAGAGCGAGACCGGACAAGTTGCCGTGGTAACCTATCGCCCCATCTCAGCTGTGCTTCCCGCGAGGCATGTACGTATGCCAGGTACGAATGTTTACAGCGTTGGTAACCCGGAATCGGAAGTGGCATACATGTATACCATTTCCGGTTCATGGGTCACTGATTTAGTCCGCACTAAAATCGAGAAACGTTTTACACTGATGTGGACCTGATCCACCTCCCAGCCCGCACTAACTTTAGCTCGGGCTAAATATTTTTCGATTTTATAGTGAGAGTTACCCCGCATCAAGTCCGGACCTGATGTGGGGTAACTCTCACTATAAAAGGGGTATAAGACTCTTACTTCGGTGACAATTGTTCTAACACTAACCCTAAGTTCCCTAACCCTAACCCGATTCTGAACTGGAAACCCAATGTCAACCCTTGCCCTTTTCCCTACAAAATATTGTCACAACAGCAGCTGTCACTGGAGAAAATGTAGGGCCACCAGTTCTTGATATGCAATGTTCTTGATATTTACTTCAATTAACTTATTTTCATCAAACTTATTAACCGTTGAAGATGATGGACGAGATATCTTGTCAACAGGTCTGAAGAAAATGTGTTTAATAGCAAAATCAAACTGTATTCAATGGGTTAATCAGAATGGTCATACATGTAGATCAACAGCATTCTAAAAAGCAACAATAACTTTTAGAACAAGCATTATTCTTAAAATGTGCAGTAATTACAGCAACATCATGTACAGAAATTATGAACATAAGTTTAAAAACAATGAAAGGGTTTGCATTGACTGAACTCTAGTTATACATGTATGTGCAATCCAGTCCAGACAAGCGTGTATCTCTACATTCCATGTATTTTCTATGACAAAAAGGAAACTGGGCCAGTATCCCTTCCAATAATATTATTTTTATATGTTACTCTCTGTATTTTCAAAACAAAAATGTTTGATCATGAACTTGTACATGTCTGGAAACATCACAATCAAACAAATAAAGAATCACCTGAAAAATAAACTCAACTGCAGACTGTTCTACCTTTCATCACAGCTAAAGTCAAATATTGAAATTTACAAGCACTGTCTGATCCTTATTGCTCTCTAATGATTGATGGAAACAAACATGAAAATATGCACAAATACATGTGGCTTTGTGGTTCGATCATTTTCTGTAGTTCCTCAGTGAGTGAAAGAGGTTCCCTCACCCACACAAGTTTGCACCCACATTTACTGTTAAGCTTGTTCTGTCATTTATCAAATCACATTAAAATGATTGTTGTACAGCTTTTAACTGCAATGCTAAACAGATTCTTCTACAAACTTGAAACAATCTCCCACATAGTTTTGCACCATTAAAGGGGAAGTCCACCCTGAAGTCAAGTTGATTTTCAATGAAAGAAAAATATGAGAGAAACCTATTAATGAAGGTTTGGCAAAAATCCAAGGAATAACAGATTACATTTTTTTTAGTTTCAAATTTGTGAGGTTACATGTGAACAGCTCCCCCAATTGTCATATAAATTCCATAAAGTGTCATTTTTTAAAGTGCAAAGAAACTCAATCAAATCTTCAGAAATATGACAGTCTATACAGTGCCAGTGTACAAGTAGCTTATGTACTGTACTTCAATGGACATGTGAGATTAGTGCTCCTCATATTTTAGCTCCTACTTTAACACCAATTTATTCATTAACCTCTCCTGTAAACCAATTATAAGGTGTCTTCTCTGCATTAAGTGACATGTGATATAGGAGTAAAGGAAGGGCCGTTGTGGAGGCTGTAGTTTAGGATGGGTATCAAGTTCAAGGGTAAGAATATTATTTGGAATGGAAGGTAACCCTCTAGGAATATGTACATTAGAGTAGGAACCTGTAACTGACTAGCCAAATTGGATTACCAGGTTTTTACTCTTGCCACAAACACACATGGATACTGGACACACAGAACACACATACTATGAACACACTTTATACACACACACACACACACACACACACACACACACACACACACACACACACACACACACACACAGACACACACACACACATATACACAAACATACACACAAACACACACACAAACTCACACAACCATTTAAACTGATACACATCTTCAAAAGACATGCACATACCAACATTCATTGCTGAAACAAGCAAACAAATAAACATCCTCATCTTGTTACATTACTTTAAAAAAATTCATCTGTAGGGCCTACACTGCAGGCTATAGACATATAAGAAATATGTCTTTGTGTGTGATATACTGATGTACCTGACTACCTGTGCAGTCAGCACATACATGTATGCAAGACTAGCTATTAAAGTTCCTAGGCCAAAGGATATTGACATGTTATTTCTAGTAAGATCATGCATGTATTGACAGAACACACATGCAAAGAAATTGGTCAGACTGGAGTAAAACAGCCGCCACATGGGGAACTCAAGCAGAAGTTTTATCACACAATTATGATCTCATGCAGACAGACAGATATGGCTCCATGAGCTATCACAACTTTCTGCCCGGGTACACTTTTGGTCAATCTAATTTTTGATTAATCTTTGAAAATGTACGCTCTGAAACAGCTCTATTTCTGAAGAGAAAAACAAAATAAAATTTCCAAGGGGGAGGGAGTTGCTGTAGGTAATGAAGGCCTACAATATGTTGTTACTTGTTAGCACATAGCAGATCAGAAATTACATTTGAAAATTACATAACATGAACGTCATTAGACAATTTGGGGGTATGGTTGAAGTGTTGACGCTGTTTCCTGATATCTGAAATAACAATGTTATAAAATGTATCTAAAAACAAAATTGTGCAAGTGAAAACTGCCCTCTTTGGCAATTAGAAAATACTCTTGTGACATTATGCTTACATCAATGTCAGGAGCTTAGTTTAAGCTTTCAAATAATGTTAGTATTGCTTGTTTCAATCTTGAGATATGTTTATTTCTAAGAAAGGGTAAAATCACAATTGTGCCAATTTTACTGCAGTCCGTTGTAAAAGTGACACAATTGTGATTCCACCCTTTTGTTGTTGTCACATAAATGATTTTCTCATCACCAAAGAGGGCGCTTTTGACTTGTACAATTATTTCTGAGACACACTGTACATGTATATCTTTGTTAGGTAGGTTAACCAAAAAAACACTCAGGTTTGATGGAAGCTAGGTTAACCTGTTTTGGAAATAACTGAAATAATACAACTCTAGTTCAACACTTTCCTTTACCTTTAAGAAAGTCCATCATTTAACATCTCAAGCAGTGACATGGAAGGTGTCATCCCAATGACAAACATCACCTTTCAGAAGCCCAGGATTTACATTTGTTTAAAAAGCTATTCCTACTGTCACACAACATTCAGCATGTTGCACGCAGATGATATACCAGGCCAATATTTATTTGATCTACCCTCCAGGAGAATCTGGGCTTCAGTTCAGCCAAGGTTTGTGATATAAGGCAGGAGTGAAAGAAAATAATCAAAAGAGATGTGTTCCTACAATACTGTAAGAAAAAAATGGATGTCTTAAAATGAGGAGACTTTGATGACGTGTGATGGAGACATGACAGAAGACAGAAGACATGAATTACATGGAAGACTGAACATGAAAATAGAGAAATTCAAACTATCTTGGATTGTCTGCTTCACAGAGCATTGAGGCAATAAATTACATTGGTGTTGGTACATGTATATTGGTATAGTGTTTTTGCTGTGAGTTTGATGATCTATGACTGTCATGTTTTTCCTCAGTTGACATAAAACCCATTAACTTAGTACCACTGTTAGTCACATTCCCACACATTACATTCTGTGTTTTGTCATAGTTCCAACACATCATGTGTTTTGTCTAGAAAACTAACTGGAAAACAAAACATCTCGATTGACCTTCATGTTTCTGATACACATAAGTTCATTCTGACAGGAGAGAATACAGTAGCCCACGTTGTAAATTCCTACCTGAAAAAAAATAATGATGATTTTCTGTAATAGATCAAGAGTGCCCAACTATTGATTAAGGAAATTACTGTAATAGTATCATTTTAAGTAAGTGACTAATTTATTACCTCATACATCCAGGGTTTTAAGTGTAATGCCTTAAAGCCCACACATGTATTTAGCTAATTACAGCCTGGAAAAATGTCCCTTTTTTGGGGGGGGGGGATTTCCTTTCTCATAGTTATAGCTCAAACATTATTTGACAAGTACCGTAAACCAACAAACACCAGAAATGGGTCCTCGCTTTCAGTTTTGTGATATGATTTAACATGTACATGTACATGTACACGAGGAGGCTCTCTGTCAAAAGCGGGGAGGGCAGGCCCAAGTAGAAAAAGAAATCACATGCGAAATTGCCACTTGGGGGAAGGACGGTTTCCACCTACGTATTGCCATGGCAACATTAAACATGTGCACAGTTCTGAACCATAATATTTACTTAGACGATTGTCCTTGCTTGAAGGATGATGACATTAGGAAAATGGCATCCCTGTCAAAGTTATACTAAATGACCTTTTAATGTTTGATGTTGATTGTATCTATAAATGACACACAATATAATGGCTTATAAGATGTGCTCATATTATGATTATACACCTACACACAAGAACAAATGTACACACAGACAATTGTGCTGTTAAAGAGGCGTGGGCTGTGGGCACATCATGAAGGCTTGCCAACGAGGCTTGGTCATCGATGTATTTGTTCTGTGCTGGTCGACGATGGCAATGAACTCATATCTAGTAGATCTTGGCAAAATATCCGAGAGGAAATCAAGCAATGTTACATAAACTTTCCCTTTTCAGTTGTTTTGACTGCGAAAACTGGTCACAGCTTGTGATCAAATTGATCAGGAAAACTGGTCACTACTTGTGATCAAATTGATCGGTTTATCACGTAATGGTCGTCCTTGAACTACGAGACGATTAATTAACCGTGCCAATTCGGAACAATGAACTTTTTGCTTGTCATGCATGAACACTCTGTCTGATAAGACTACTTCTATTGAGGTACTGTATAAGTTGAAACAAATTCAAGTTTTGATCATCTGGGAAATTTAAAATGAGAATGATACACAATCATCCAACACTATCAGATATGACTATGTGTAAACAATTTGCACATTACTTTTGTATTTACACAATTGAGTACAATACATGATTGAAATGGCCGAGTGTTGAGCCTCTAGATACCTAAGCTTATTAAAGATATACTGTCTGGAAAGATGTTTTCAAATGATCAAAATAAACACGTCATAAAAATCAACTTAAAACAGATATTATGTCTCAATGCTCATCTGTGAGGTACAGTAGTTCCAAAATACACGTAGGCCTACATGAAATTCACTCTCTAAAGCATATGGCATTCGGCTACACAAAATGTCCAGAAATTGTCATGACATACATGTACGCACATATTATCATCTCAACATTTCCACGACAAAACTTGAAGCTGTATTTGAAGGATTTGGCAAAGACTAACCTGTGGCTTATTACATTTAAGTCTCACAGCCTTGCAGTACACCACTCAATCTCAAGAGTACTTCATTCCCCATCATGAAAACGACATTACATGGCTGACTTGACAACTTGTATTATTGATTTACCCATCTGTTCTGGGCCATCAATAATGGCGGTCTGTTTACCTTGACTAATTGATTGGTTATTTATCACATCACTACTTGGTACTTGGGTTAAAGAAAAGGTCACTGGGTTTGGTCTACAATACATAAATGTATCATGAAACTTATCATTTTTTGCACGTTTTTACATGAATACACTTACATACTTTTCATTGAAAATATGGGAAAATTTAGTCTGAACATTCATAGAGTAAAAATATCAAAATATTTTTTCAAAGAAAAAACAAATTTACAGACATGTTGTTTAAAAAACAGATGGACTATGGCTCAATAAAACACTCAATTGATTAAAATAACACAAATTGATAGCTTTATTATTATTTGCCAGGTTTTTCCCTGATTTTTCTGGTCACTATTGAAAGTACTTGCTATGAGCAAGAATCAAGTGCAGTAAATACCATACAATAGTGTTTTTGCTCCCAAAATATAAACCTTAATTTTCTTTATAGAGTTTAATGTATCATTAAAAAATGAGAGTTGGAAGTAGTACCCCCTCCCCTAAAATAATAATGAATTTTTTATCGACCCTTGGTAGAATGACCCTTTATGCTTCAATTCATTTGAATGAGGGAGGGGCATGAGGGGAACGGCTAAGGAAGAATTGATGTACACACATGTACGATTTACTACACAATTTACATTTTGTACATGATTGGCATATACACCTACGTAATCAATCAATCAGTCAGTGCCTCAAAATTATTTTAACATTGAGCCATGGAGTAATAATCCACAGTCACACAGCAATGAAAGCAACCACAACAATAAACATACCAACAATTTGTGGTGGTCCTACAATCATCACCACTTCACATAGTAGACCTCCATTTCTATTTTACCCACAACCACCACGCCATTCAACCCCATTTTTCCCACACGTCTCTATTTCCATTCAGAAAACAAACCAATATACGCCATTTGGGCCACTTCCCAACCAGTTATCAAAAGTAAACAATCCCCGCTGACCTTTTCTCAGTTCGCCTGTACAAGTGTAGTGTTGGGGTTGGCCTCTCTACGAATACCACACTATGGCTCTATTCAAAGTTTAAAGGGAACTAACGCCCCAAACGTAAAAGCCAATGTACAGTTGTGGTTACACTTCACAAAGTTCTAGTCAATTTTTTGTGAAGTACGTACATGGCATTGTCACATTAGATTTAATAGTAAGAAACATCAAATCCTGTATTTAATGTGTTTGATGATACATTGATTTTTGAATAATCAGTGAGCAGTGTCAACGTTCAGGGTTCTCAACACCAACATTTTATTGATATCAATTTCTTCAAAGTTTCAGAATGTGTAATTTCCAGGGTATCAAATTTAAAAAAAAATTATTTTCATCATACAATACAATTATCTGTGTAAGTTATATATAAAATGGACTTCTCAGATATTACCACAGAGACATTCATTCCCTTTAAAGAAATTAATAAAGGTATTGACATACTGTAATATTCAAAATATGCTATATTATATTGACATCAGGTTTTCCTCTTGGAAGTGTATGACTAATGTTACTTGCAAGAAGTACCGCTGATAATGATATCAATGATAACAGAAAATGTAATCATTATCCTGCACAATGTTGTCTTTAAACTGATGCACCAAAAGTAGGTTTATATGTCTTGGGATATTCAGAGATTTCAATTGTATTTCCAGTATGAATCCTAGGCAATTGAACGCCGAATGTTGCCTTTCAAATTGCAGTTGATTGCGATCTTGATGTCTACGTCATATATCCATGACTTTTAAAGTAACCCTATAAATATACAAATATTTCAACTGGAATTTGATCTGAAGAATCAAGAGCAATCGCAACCAATTCTCTATTCAATCAGACAAAAAAAAACGCATACTGTACATACAGTACATTACAAGCCCTTTTCATGCATCGTATTGTATTGAACTAATGAACTTTGAATTGTATGGCAGTAATGCACGTCACAAACGTACACCCATGATAAAAATTGACAACTTGATCAAGAATCTCAAATGCTATCAAACAATTCTATCTTATTAGTTTACTCAGCTTTGAAAACTGTTTTTTCATTTGATGAAACTGATTTATGTTAGTTGTATAGAGTATTCATACTGACTAGTGCATAAGATAATTATTTCACTCAATAGGTACAATGTTCACAAACTCTGGAAAAGTCTTGAATGTGTGGTAACTCATGGTGATATGTAGTAAACCATATGTAGTTTTGTCGTCCAACCATCACTGACCTCTACGTAGATAGTACTAACAAGAGGGTACAATGACCCACTCACAGTCCATCAAAATCCCCCGCAAGATCATTTATTTTCAATTTAGCCACGCAAAAAACACAGGTATACGTACGGTTTCATTTACGAAGGTACTGGTTGCAATAAACAAGAGTTATTACTGGTACGTGTACACTAATGGCATGGTCTGTATTGTTTCTCTGGACAAATTGCGATGGACTCTTTATAACTAGTTGTAGCAATATCCATTAAGTATAAATGTAACACTGCAGCTACTGTTAAAAATAAATGGAGCTGTGCATGAACAGATGATTTGTGGGTTATGAGCTATTTTTAACTCGCAATAGTTTGTAAAGAAAATGGTAACTCCAAACAGCTCAGCATCAAATGGTAACAACAGTATATAACCACAATAGCTATCAATTTCAACTAATTATCCATTCACAAGTTTTCCTCTTTTAAAAAAAGAGAGAAAAAGAAAAGAAAAATCTTGAAGTGAGATGGTTGAAAGGGCATCAAATTGTATACTATATGTGTTAGCAAAAAACATTTGCAGTGAAAAAAGGTAAAATTTATAATATCAAAATTGCTACAGAAAAAAAATTAATTAATCTAAAATGTAATTAGACACCATGTCACTTCATAATGCTCACTGTACACAACAAATCATGTACACCTGTACTTTTAAATACACACATGTATGTACACACACACACACATAGGCCCAACTACACACATACAAATACATACACACACACACACACACACACACACACACACACACACACACACACACACACACACACACACACACACACACACACACACACACACACACACACACACACACACACACACACACACACACACACACACACACACACACACACACACACAC
>JZLH01S0493273.1:18420-29081 GCA_001188425.1 Eucidaris tribuloides
ACACAGAGAGATAAAAAGGAGAGAGATTAATTGCAAATACTTCATTGGTGAGAAGTGTACTTCGAGTATTTTGTGTATCATGGGCTGATGAACTAAGTGTAATTGCCGTAGTATTTGTGAGTAAGAGAATTCTGTGTGAATTATGGTTTACTAATCACAGTTCTGATGTAATGATCGGAAATATACATGAATTTTAAAATTAAACAACTGCGCATATTTATTTTTGAAAGCATGTGGGTTGACTATACAAAAGAGAACATTGATAGGAGCGAGCTGGGTAACTGCGCTTATGAATAGAGAATGTGAAGATGTCGAATTCAAAAGTCAGTTAGATATTGCTAGAAACAATAGATCTAATAGTTTTAGATATAAATGTACTTGCGGAACCAACCTCTGAGGTATTTCAAAAAACAAAGTTCTGACTTCTGAAAATCTTGTTTCACAGTGATTCTGTGACCATAGCCCATTGGCACTGGACGCTAAATCATTCCTGGTTGTGGAGAAGTTAAATATTTGATGTGCCACTGACCCACCATCATGTAGCCAATATAAATAATTAAAAAAAATAAAAATTGTTTTGTCAGATTATTTATAAGTTCCATATAGCCAGTTATTACTGTACAAGCAATGGATGAGGAAAACACCCTACGAGACCATTTCATTGAAAGAATAAGAATTTTTATGAGAACGCTGATTTTTCGAGAATGAGAAGTGGAGTATTTTTCATAAAATGATAAAATTTCCAATATTCGCCGAAAACAATGATTCTGTAAAACTTCTGTTTTTACTCTCATGATTTGTGGAACTCTAAGGACACAGTTTTCTGAAAATGCCGAAAAATACTTTTGTCTCACGTCTCTAATTTGCAAAGGATATGAGTACTGTAGGCCTAACTTTTACAATTGTAAAGTGTAATGTATTGTACAAGTGTTCATACAATGCCACAGAGTGACATGGACCTCTGAGGAGCAACATGTATGGCGACTATATTTCATTATGTGTGTAATACATTATGCCCAATGTTATTGGATGGTTAATGTTCTCCATGCTGTATATTACACTAATCTGCTGATATTGTTGAAGGTGTGTGTGTGGTGTTTGTGTGGACTGTCGTGTCTTGTGATAATATGCTAGTCACCCGCTTGGAAAGGTTACTGTTACGAATACATGGCCCAAAGCATTCTGGATCACTTTATTAATTTTGCCATCAGCATAATTGGATTAAGATCTGGTAACACTAGCATATAACCAAAAAGGTTGAGCCGTTTAATTCAGATCCATGTGGGGTATAATGTATTAATACACTCCAAGTTCTCAATCATAGGATTTTTCAATGTATCATTACGTATGTAACATTGTGTTTCCCATGCATCATGAATTTACTTCTCCTCCCTCCTTCCTAACATCATCCATGCATAGCTATCGATGCTAATAATGCTGAACCAGACAATAAGTACTGTAATTTAGTCTAATTTTGCGCATTCTCGCTTGTCCGGAATTGCCCTGGACTAGAGGCAGCACTTATTGCGATATTGGGATTTTGATGCAGGCTTGTAAAGGCAGTCTAAAGAATTGATACACAAAGCCAATAATTGGCGCTTAAATATATGATGGGATTGGCCGCGGGACGGTTAAAGGGTTTCACTGACCGAAGGTTCGGATTTGCAGACGTTGAGGTTACGCATACAAAATTAGGGAATAAATCCTGGGTTAGAAAAAGAGAATCCTACTCTTTGTACTACATACTCGAATTATTGAAAGTTAAAGATTATAGTGAGTGCTTGTAGAACAATATAATTCAAGACAAGAACAGACTGGTATTCTGATAACACACACAACAGAGTAAGTTGAAAAACAGCATCTCGACTTCAAATTTAAAACTTGAAAATCCTCCACACAAACATTATCTTTAACAGAGTACTTAACAGAAATGTGTATGTGGACTATACTATTGTAATGGCGAAGGATCATGATGGCAAAGCTCCCTGTTATACAGAAACTGTCAATCATAAACAAATTATTTTGTTACATATATTGCTTTTTACCTAGAAACGAAGCCAATGGGAAGTCTGATGGATAGATTTTCCATTAATGCCGGACCCAGTTTATTCAATCTTGTATTCAAAAGACAGCATGGTTGAGAATTTTTAAAGAATCTTGAAAAATTGAAAAGTTTCTTTAATTTTATCTTTATATAACTTTAGGTAAATTAAATATGGGGCCCAAGTAGCACTGTTTACAAATTTCTCTTCTTACATTGCAATTGAGAATTATTGGTGTTAGAATGTCCTAGATGATTCCTAAAACAAGTTTGGACGTTGTAACACAGTATCTGGTACAAGTTTTGTAATACGAGCTTGCTGACAATATTGACAGGGTGCAGGTGAAAGGAAAATGACTGCTGTATTTTATTGCAACAGCACTGGTAATTTTCTTTGGCATTAGATAGGTCCTTTAATACTCTTTTTATAAGAATCAGATACATCATAATACCTCAATTTTATAAACATTGTCAAAAAAGAACTTTCATGCAAATCTTGTTGGTGGTTGTGGGATAATAATCCAAAATACCGTAAGAAAAAAAATTAAGAACAGGACGTATAATACATTACATAGAGAGATAGAGATGACTAGTGAAGAAAAAAGCAAAAAAAATGAAGTGTAAGAAAGCCAGCCTATGTAAGCCTTGTAAGTAAAGCCTAGATCAACAGTGTCCTCATTGAGAGCTCATCTGTAATGACATATTCTTGTACTTCATATTATTCCTGTTCATCTCAATTTACGTGTATCAGCGTGTAAACCGTCACCCTCATCAATTAACCGTGGACCGGCGGCAGTGGATACTCCGCACAGTCCGTGAAAATTCCAGTAACAGCTGTAGGAGACATGGAGAGTCATTTTGAATGATGAATTAGATTTACAGACTCCACAATTTGATTCTTGAAAGTTGTTTGACAGATCTAAATTTTCAGTCCAATCACCGTTCTGTTGTGCCATTTGGTCCCCATTCATATTGTACGACTTGAATGTAGCAATGTACCCCATGCTGCTTTTTCAGCAATGCTCCTCAGGCTTTAGAGGGGAAATATTTTCAAATTTTGTTACAAAAGAAATGGACATATTGGCTGGCGTTTTCCAAAAACAGTGTTTGGCAATTTATAGTGATCGTTAACCTGTTAAAGACTAGTACAATTTAACTTGTGAGTGGGTCTATGGAAAATTCAGAATTCATAATTTATTTAATTTTCAAATCAAAAGGATAATAAATATAAACATTCAAGTAAAATACAATCATAGGTAATTCAGTTTACTTAATACCAACATGTGTCTATGGAAAATGTGGTGTTTATAGTAAAACTCAAATCGTCTCCAACGGGCTAAGATTTGTGATAATATTGATAATTCCATTTATATTTGCCCTAAGTTGTAATGCAACTTTCACTTGATATTTCTCTTTTTTTTTTTTGTCTCCACTCAACAAGCAACACTGTATGTATAGCTAAATTCCCCTTTAATCTCATTTACACCAACCCCAAACACAGAGCATGAAATGTTCCACATCAAATTGGCAAGGCCTCATTCACTATTAATTTATCTGCTCTGATGATCCCTTTATAGTTGTGTGCTCATTGCAAAGCGAATCATTTAAGATTCCGGAAAGGCCCTCATACCACAATACACTGCTAGCTTTAATATGGTGGCTTAGCTGGATCGCAATTCAATTCACTCTTAAATCTGACGCTCAAATGGACTAAACTGCCCTCAGTCCAGAGGTCGATTTAGAAATACTGTATGCAGAATCTATTAATTACACTCACTGAAAATAACATTGGAAACCCATTCACGATTAAACTTAATGTGGTGGATTTTCTGGACCTTATCAGTCTTATGAGAAAAACTTGGTAATGAATGGGGTTTAGATCGAGAATCATAAAGCATATTAAGTCTATCTTTTTCTTCAAACCCGAGGTATATGATTTCATTATTGAAATTGTAACCCCAGTTGGGACTTTAACATTTTGATAATACTTTTGAAAGTTAGGTTCATTGTGAGCATGTCTGGCATGTGAAACAAGGTCCCCTTTGTCTGGTTTTGCCTGCTCTCTTACTGCGTATTTTACTGCAACTTTCGATTTTTCATTGGTATGTTTGTTTTGTACAGTACTTTTGTAGATTTCTGACTAAGTTCACATCTTTCTTATGATTGTAGTATTATTTAGTATTGCTATTTGATAGAATGGCAACCTTAAACTATTCTTCCTTTCATTGTGTGAAGTTGGATAAAATATTGTGCAACGAAACAATGGAATCTCATAGTTGTTGCACAGTAATGTTTATCATTATCCAAATTAAATTTATTTGTTTTTTGTTGTGTAGAGTGTTTCTGGTTGCAATAAGTTGAATGGCTGCTCAGTAAATTAATTGTAAAATGTCAATGAATTGCAGATATTCAGAATACGCTACCTAAATGTGGATAGTATGAAGAAATTGATGAGCATCTTCTGTATATTGACATATTGAAATTTGATATAAATTGAGTTAATTACAGCATGGATTAATTTATTACACCATTAATGCCCATTTCACAAATAAAGATTGTGGATGTTCTTTTAGCGTGTCTGATTTGTACATTTTTCTGATGTAATAGAGTGATTCCTACTTTAATATTGGGTCAGACTCCATTAAGATATCCACTTTACTTGCAGAGGCAAGGATATGAGAACGATTTCGTCTTTATTAATACATCATTTTCAATATTAATTATAAAGTCAGCAAACATTAAGTTAACGCAGGTACAAAACAATTTTGACAGACATACTTGTATTTCCCAATGAATGCATAAGTTTGATTGATGAGGGGAGCACTCTTTCCATTAGAATGTAGAGGATGAAAAATTAAAGGCGAACATACATAACCGATCTTCTTAGCAGTATCCTGGCGTGATTCAGCATCTGATTCAATTATCAAATTAGCTGGAAATCTCTTGTTACACCAGTGTATCTAATTAGGTCATTGTACATCGGAGATTACATTGGCTTTACTTGTAGTCCTAGGAATCATAGTTTGATATGTTATGGGTATATTGGATATTAGCAAGTAACATTAAGCTTTGAGGGATAGTTCTATTTGTTTTTTTGTTATCCAAAGTTTACAATTAAGATGGTTATTATTAAAATTAATTTCTAAGCATGTACTTACATTTTCAGGATGCTATGCAGTCGTAATATAGCCTTGATTAATGGGTAGAATTAGGTAAATTGAGTTAATTACACTTGGCAGATTGCAGCAGGGAAGCAAACATAATATTTTTGCAATGCCTTCGGAAGGGGAAAATAAGAACCAACGTATGGTACTTTTCATCATTACTAATTTTGTGTATGCATGTATCATTATTTTGTCAATTAATAGTTTTTTATGATTAAACGATCTGAAACACCTAGAGCAGAAGAGCTTTACCAAAGCAGTTGGGATGTCCTTGCCTGATCAGTAAATCCACTTCGCGCAAGACATCTAATTTGCATGAACAACTTAAATTAGTGACATGATTGGGAACGACTTGGAAATGCCTCAAGAACCAAATGAGTTGCAATGTATAACCAACATACATAGCAGGAGTGGATTCCCACCTGGGAGGATTTGTCGTAATTTTGTTTACTTAAGAGAATGAAGCATAATAAACATAGGAGTATCTTAATTTTATCCAAGAGAATCAAGCATAACATAGGATATCTTAATTTTATCTGGACGATAAAAATAAGCCCCATAAGAGGACCACATCAGCAGGTTTCTAGTGGCTATCAAGTAATATTGACATTGTTTTTATTTAGAATGAGTCAACGTTTGACTACAGAGATTTTTCACAGGAGAATCCTGCAGGATAGCTTTACTTGATTCTAGAGTAGTTTCAGCCCAAAGGTTGAGACTAGTATACCCCCATCTGTCACTTACTCTTTAACTGTTATGCAATTGTCACTGCTGTTGAAGATAATGAATGTTTTAAAAATAGAGGCTGTGAATAGTGAATTATCTTGTGACTAGTTTATATATCACAGCATTTCTAGTAATTTATCTCCACACATACACAATACACACTTAAGGTACACGAGAGTATGAGTGTTTCCATGGTAAACCGGTACTTTTCAAGAGATATCCGTGTATTTTCATATTTTCAAAGATGCACAAAACTGCGACATAACAACAGTATTTGTGCTCAAACATTGTTACCCCGTATTCAAGGGTGATAGTTTCCTTTAATCAAGCCGCTTCTCGCTCTGTAAACATTAGTTATTCATTTCACGTTTGTGGCGTGATGTAGAAAAAGTTTAAATTATGAAATTCTAGGCACGTTCAAAATTACCGTTTGGGTTACATAAACAATTGAGGGTCTCTCGGATTAAATCAATGCTGTACAATTCGTCGACTAGAAATAGGTCCCCTAAATATGAGCCTTTTAATAACAATTAAGATTGTGCATAATCGCACACGCCACGCAGAGATACAGGTAGCCCATCTGGCCACTTACTGACCTTCAATTGTAAAGTATCCTGCGCTGGCATCCGCAAATCCGACATCCCACACGGTTCCATAAAAAGGGATTAGACCCCTTACACCTGGGCTCCCAACAAGACAACCTGGTGTTTACAGGTATGGTAGTTCTCCTTCGCATGGTTGGAGTTTTAGAAACCTGACGTAAAACAGTGGCTCTTAATTAGCACGTGATGTGATAAAAGTTTTATACGCATCGGACCCGAGGTGAATTGATGGCTTTTCTAAAGCTCCCTTTTTGGGTTTGTTAATCTGCAGAATATTTTGGATGATGAATCTTTTCCCTCTTTTTTTCTTTCTTTCGTTTGTGTGTCTTGCACAGGATACCATAGATTAGGCAAAAAAAGAAGAAGAAGAAGAAGAAGAAGAAGAAGAAGAAGAAGAAGAAGAAGAAGAAGATACAAAGAAAAAGAAAAAAATGAGGAGGAGGAGGAGAATGAAGAAGATAAGGAAATGATGATAAGGACGATACTGATAATATTGAAGTCATTATCCAAACATATTCATGTGGCAATAAGTGATACTTGCTATATAGGTGTTAAGTAGTTTATGATTACGCAGCAAACTCCGAATGATCGTCTCATGCATAAATTACCACAAACTGCTCCAGCTTCCTACTTTCAAGGTCAATCTGGTAATCTCACTCAGACAATATTATGCTGGTCCATAATTATACACATATACATGTAGCACTACACACAATCCATTTAAACAAAATAACACATGAGGGCATAAGAATTATGATCAAGACTCTGCTAGCTTGCAATATGTACATTTAGTCGAGTCATTACTATTTGCTGATGATTTAAGATTAATGTGTGTCGGGACATGAATCGCTCCATCTGATATCAATGTACATGTTATGTGAACAATGGGTAGGACTTACATGTAGTACTGTATGTCCCAGCACAGCTGATAAGACAATCAGGGGTGTGAGTGACCACAAATAAAAAGGACTGAAAAAGCTGAAATTGCAAAAAGCTCCTATACTTTTGTATAGAGGAAATTCACAAAAAGCTGAAAATATGCTGAAAATCAAAGATAAGAAAAGCTGAAATCAGCTTTTAAGCTGAACTCTCACACCCCTGGACAATATTCTAATCAGGTATGGACGGCATACATGTATGAATACAATACTTCCCCTAAGCCTCCCAACCCCTCCACTTTAGCCTTACAATTCTAGAATAAGTACAACTAGCTTTTCTCAAAAGAAGAAGAAATAACCAGAGTGATAGAGTATGACTACTGCACAGGATGCAGTTGGAATGCCAAACATATTTAGTATGGAGGGAGGATGGCAGCACACACACACACACAAATCATAATTCATTCAATCCCATCATGCTTTGACAGCATCAGACGTGCTTCACGGAAGCACAAGTTTTCTGCAAAGATCAGGGAAGACTTTCAAACGACTTTAAAATGGTTGCAGCCAAAATACATAAATTCCATTTTTGGCTGCATGTTCTTTCTCTTCGAAATTTTTTTTTGTGTAAACATTTTTCACTACACAGCAATATCTAGTGAGTGTATTTCGGAGATGCTAAACTCTTATGAATGAAAAAGGTACTTTTAGTCTGATAGTATTTTGGCTTCAAAAAAGGTATTGTATTTTTTTTTCACTAGAAGTGTGCACAAAGTGATCGCCCCTGAAAAGTATTTCGAGGCATTTTGTTCAAAATCACAAGTATTTGCAAACTATAAAACATACTAAATACTGCAGAAAAGGAACAACTGGCATTTGAGTAAGTAACCAAGGCAGGAAATGGAACCATCTTCGTACTTTCTTTCCTTTCAATTCCCCTTATTTCTTTATTTTTGTCATTTATTCACTTACTTATTAATTAATTAAACTATTTATTTATTTATATAAATCTATAGAAAGGGCTCTGAAATGGACTTTGGAAATGTGATATTCTCAGTGCTTATACAGGTGTATCAACACAAAAAACATGTTCCTCTACATGTGCTCTTCGATCAAAAGGATAACCAATATCAGTAGCAAGTCACTCCTAATCTAGCGTGTCTATGCAAGATACCACAAAACAAAAGACAGAAAAAAAGGAAAAGAATCATCATTCCCAAATATTTCTGCAGATTAGCAAAACTAAAAAAGGGGGCTTTTAGAAAAGCCATCAATTCACCTCGGGTCACGATGCGTATAAAACTTGTCACATTCACGTGCTAATTAAGAGCACTTTACCGTCCAGGTTCTAAAACTCCAACCATGCGAAGGAGAAACTAAGCCCATACCTTAAACACCAGCGTGTCTTGGTTGGGAGGCCAGGGTTAAGGGGGATAATCCCTTTTATGAACCGTTGGGATGTCGGATTTTGCGGCTGCAGCCGAGATAGTCAGTAAGTGGCCAGATGGGGCCTACCTATATTCTGCGGTGGCGTGTGCGATTATTGCACACTTTAATTGCATAAAAGGCCCATATTTAGGGGTAACCTATTTCTGGTTGACGGTATTAGTAGAGGGATTTGATTTAATACCGAGAGCGCTCAATGTTTATATAAACCGAAACGGTGATTTGAACGTGCATGGAATCATAATTAAAATTGTTTCTACATCACGCAACACACCATGAAATGAACAACTAATGTAAAGAGCGAGAAGGCTGGATTAAAGGAAACTATCACACATATGTCAGTTGTACCGAGGGCTAATGCATATTGGAAATATAAAATTACAGGACTTCTCTGAAAAGTACTCATCTACCATGGAAATACTCATATCTATGTGTACCTACATGTATATCAGTGTGCAAGTATGTGTGGAGATACATGTAGATTACCGGTACTAGAAATATGATGTAAAAGTCACAAATAATTCATATTTCACAGATTATAAATTATACTCTCAACAGCAGTGACAATTGATAAAGTTAAGTTTTTCATGCAAGTATATTATTTGAGTGAGATTTACTGATATCTGGCACAGAACATCCGCAACTGCTTTGGTAAAATATGTTTCAGACAAAATAATTCGGGCAATGATGAAAAGCTACCATATATATTGGTTATTTTCCCCTTCAAAAAGGCATTCAAAAATATTATATTTGGTCCCTGCTGCAAACTGCAAGTAATTAATAACCTAATCTAGCATTAATCAGGCTATACAGACTTCATAGCATGCTAAAAATGTATATGTTTAGAAATTATTTTAACTAATAACCGTCATTACGAGTTAAAACTTTGGATTAGAAAAACAATAGAACTATCCTCAAGTAATGTTATATTAATACATTGCTTATATCCAATATTACTCATACACTGTACATCTAATAATGATCCTATAGTGTACTACAGCTCGAATCTCTGGTAGTACATGACCTAATTAGTACACTGCGTGTAAAAGAGATTTCACGCTAATTGAATAATTGAATCAGAGTGAATCACGCCAGGGACTGTAAGAGATAGGTATGTATGTCACATGTAATTTTCATCCTCTACTTAATGGACAAGAGTGCTCCCCTCATCAATCAAATTATGATTAATGGAAATACAAGTATGTCTGTCAAAATTGTTTTTGCCCGTGGTTAACTAATGTTTGCTGACTTTAATTAATTTGAAAATGATGTATTAATAAAGGAAATGTTCTCATTCCTTGCCTCTGGCAGTAGTGGATATCTTACGGTTCTTAACCCATTTTAAGGTAGTAATCACTTTATCTTACATGTACATAAGTAGATGTACAATCAGAACAGCTGAAAACATTACATTTTATTTTGATGGGCATTATGGGTAATAAATTAATCACGTGTATAACTGATCTTATTATCAAATTTCAAAATTATATAATATACAGAAGATGCTCTCCAATTTCTTTCATATATTCACATATTAAGGCATGTACAACAATTGGGCAATTCCGTATGAGAAACACAAAAAGAGCAAATTTCAAAGTTAAGCCAATTTTCATAAAAGTTAATATCTCATATAGACAGATTACTGCATTTAAAGAAACTGAAAACCGTTTTGCAATAACTTTTATAGTTTTCTTAATATACACTTTTGAAATTGGGGGATAATTTTGGGTATAGGACTTAAAATTTATCTTGATTTAATCATAATATTCTGAAAAATATAATGTGTCATCTATTCTTATGCACA
>JZLH01S0493295.1:2080-29859 GCA_001188425.1 Eucidaris tribuloides
CTTTCGAACCCTGGGGGTAACTGAACTCTCACTATAAAAGGTCAAAAAATATTTAGCCCAAGCTAAAGTTAGTGCGGGCTGGGAGGTGGATCAGGTTCGCATCAGGTCCGCATCAGGCCCGAGCTAACGTCAGTATAAAACGTTTCTCGATTTTAGTGCGGACTAAATCAGTGCCCCATGAACCGGAAATAGTGTACATGTATGCCGCTTCCGATTCCGGGTTACCCACGCTGTAAACATTCGCACCTGGCATACGTACATGCCTCGTGGGAAGCACAGCTGAGATGGGGCGATAATACCACGGCAACTAGTCCGGTCTCGCTCTCCTCATGGGTGGTCGAGAAAGGCAGTATAAAATGACTTACCCCGCTTCTGAAGTGGGGTAAAGTCGGCGCGCACTATAAAAGGGGTAACAGATCTAATGTTAGATCTAAGTTATTCCCTGAAATTGACAATATAAATGGCAATTTTATTTTGTAATATCTTTAGTGTCTTTAAGACTGACTAAGCCACATTTCTCTCTATCATTTAATTTGATGTTCATTTTACATTATATTTCATTTTGTCGGTATTTTGAGTCCATTATCTCTGCATTTCTTAAAGCTATGCTCATGTATGACTATTGACGAGGTGATCTTTCAAACTATGATAAAACGTGTTTGATTTGATTTTATGTTCTTGTCTTTGTTTTTCTTTATTATAGGTTTGTAAGCACTTTCTTGCGGACTTCTGCCCACATGAATTGTTTATCAACACAAGGTCTGATTTAGGTAGGTAATAGAAAGGTGGCAGACATTTCTTAACTCTTGGCTATGATTTACACCTGTATTTCCTGCAGTTGGTTTATTTATGGCTAACATTAATTTTAAACTTTTGAACTTAATAATACCATTTGTTTGGTGAAAGCTAAATTTCAAAATTTTACAACAATGCAATAAAAATGGTTGACAAAGTTACATGGGTAGGATATTCACTATTGCAAGAGAAGCATAACTTGTTCATGACGTCATAACACTATATACGGTAAGTCTAAATCTTAAACTATAAAACGTAGCCCACTTTATATACGGACAATTTTTCAGTAGGATTTACTGACATTGTCATTTAGTGATATCAAGTAAAACCTCACCATATTTGTAATCTTGTGTTTTGCAATCATATAATTATTATGATATTGATTTCTCTTTCAGGTTCTTGTGAAAAGATTCATGATGAACATCTCAGAAAAGAGTAAGTATTTTGTTCTTTTTTGTGTGACAAATAAACTTACATTGTGTACTAAAATTATGAAGTAGCCATTTTGAAATAAAAATTTAAACTAAAATATATGGTACTCTGTTTACTTGAGGAATGCACATTTACATACAAAATAAACACAATGTGCAGAAGCACACATATTCACACACACATGTACACACAGACTCAGACACCCACACACATGCACAAAACAAAAACTATGATACACACACACATATAGTACACATGCAGGCCTAAAAAAAAAAATGAATCTTAGATTCAAGAGCCCGACAGCAAAATCCACTGCCCAAATTTTGCCACCATACAATTATATCCCAGTGAGAAAATTCAACAGCAAAACCAATGCATACATGGCCAGCTGTAAGCGGTACGGGATCATTATAAAACGAGTGGTGCTGGCTGGTCGCAAGCCGGCGTGCCGCCAGGGCATGTACATACACATACCAAACCGTACCATACCTGTGGCTGTGCGTACATGCACACGCCTAAACATATCGTTGCAGTCGCTAGATGAATTGTCAACTGCGTTGTGTGACAATTGATCTAGTTGCAAGTTCTTGTCTGTTGATCATTGCATAAAAAGGCACTGCCCGGTCGGGCAGGTTTTTTTCTGAGTGCCGGACCACGATTTTCAGGTGCCTCTGGCACTCGGCACCTGGGTTTGTTGAGCCAGGCTGCACATGCACACATACATACATGTACACACACATATTAACATGCACATGCACATCCACAAACACACACATGCATTTATGCAACTACGCACAAATTTCTATAGCTGGAAACTTTGTGATATGGTGCCTTGAACTTTGCACACCCTTTACCACGGACAGGCTGTATATGTGAAATGCATACAATATGAATATTTTAATGTGTTCTCTTGTTGCAGGTATAGAGAGAGCAATCGTTTCCAGCGATGTGGCTATGAGGAAGGCTTCATGCAGTACCTGCAGCAGATAATGAACGATGTCGAAAAGCGAATACGGCGAGGACACTCCAGACTTGCCCTCAACAGCAACCGTCCCAATGTAAGTTTTATCTGCACATTTATTTCTCAAACTCAAAATAGATTAATTATTTAAGACAGGTACAGGAAACTCAAATCTCATAGTCAATAATGTCTGCTATTACTTCTCATATAAACTGGAAAAAACATAATACAACTTGTAAAATTTGCTGTTGACCTTCCATTTTAGTTTTGTACCTTTCACATAGCATCCATGGAAATGTTGACTATTTTTAGCAACCTGTGTACAGATAATTATCAGCACATGAATTGTTGTCAGGGTGGACGAAAATTTCTAGAACACAGTCAGTCTAATAGGAAAACCGGGAATGATCACTCGCTGATTTCCATTTTTTAACCCTCTTATTCCCAGGCAGTGACTGCCCCATACTAAAACAACACAAAAGTTAACCTATGGGACTAAAAGGGTTGAAAACACTTAATGATCATTGGAATTTTTTTCAGGGCCTTAAGTTTAGACCCTATCAAAGACACTAGTGGCATGGGGGATCACGTAGCTCATATTTTTGAAACTGGAAACATTTTTAAACAATATCTACATAGTTGACTGCACCAAGCCGTGGCCGAGATGAGGAGCAGATCAAGGTCCTGACGGAGCGCATCAACAGTCTCCTGGAGCAGGTGGAGGCACTGGGATGCGAGGGCAAGGTGGATGAGGCTCAGGGCATCATGAAGCTGTGCGACAAACTCAGCGAGGAGAGGGCAGAATTGCAAGCGGTAAGTAGCAGTTTTGGTCCTGGTGTCACAAGTTTTCCATATTTTGGTAAATGGAAATATATTTTTGTGATCTGATCCAGCAAAACCAGACATTTAGTGGCAAATATCAGAATTTAAATTATTGCAGTATTGGATAGAACACTTTATAAGCTGCATTTTTGTACACAATAGTTGATCAGTTCCTTATTTTGTGCCGTGTTCAGTGGATGTTCCTTTAAAGATTGTGTCATTCATTTGCACGTCAAAAAACACCTAAATGAATGAAATCAGCTGAAATCATATCCAATGTGAAGATTAATATAAATAAACACCTCTCATATTGACTTGGGGTAAAATATTGAGTTTTGATGAAAATCTGGACGGTTAAACTTCATCCTTTTTCAAATTACTCGGAAGCAATTTCAAAAAATCTGTGACGTCAAACGTGCACGTGCCGTTCCAAAATTGTCCGATCAGCCGTTAGCCAGAGGTCGTGCGGAGGTTAGCCGTTTAACCAATCAGTGCGCTTCGCTGGTCTTGCGACGATACACATAACCGCGATTCGTAGTTTGAGCAAAATTGAAACTCATGGAAAGAACAACATTCTGGTAACATGTCGTTATTAGTGTTTCTCATAAAGCAACAAATTCATGACGTATGGATCTCAAACTTTCAACACACCATTTGTAAGTACTAAACTACCATTTGGTATTGATAATGAAGGGAAGTAATGGACTTGCACATCCCTGACACAATCTTTAAAGCCAGTATCTATAAAATGTGAATAGTGAACAAACACCAGGTTTTGCTAGATTGGGTCATATGTCACAGAAACTGAGAAATTTGTGTTTGGAGTTTAGAGTAAATAATCAAAGAAATTGAGAGGATGATTGAAGAAGACCTGGATAAGGCAGGTGAAGGGGGACCTCAAGAGGTTTGGTTTGAGGAGGAGGATGCCCTGAATCGAGCGAGATCATGGGATGTTGTGAGAGTGATTGCTGCAAGAGTGGGAAAAGTTAAATCGACCCCATTATCCGGGACAAACCCCGGACTGAAACTACTGATGATGATGAGTACAAAATGGAAAACAGAATTTCATGGAAAACATGTTTGATACTTTGCACCATGAAAATAACATAATAGTAAAACAAAAGTTGTTTTAATAATGCAGCATTAAAGGGAAAACTAATTCAATGCATTGTATTGGCTACTAGTTGTCCCTGCATAGAATCAGTAGACACTACACAATAGGTGCAGTATCATTATCTGGCATCATTATCATGCAGTGTACAAATAACTGTGTTTATGTGTGTGTTCTTTTTTCATATCTTGTTTTTTGTAGGCTTCAGAAGAGGCATTGGACACCATTCTGTCCCAGGAGAAACAGATGGAGGTGTGTGAAGTGTGTGGTGCGTTCCTGATTGTTGGTGATTCTCAAACTCGCGTAGATGACCACCTCATGGGAAAACAGCACATGGGCTTTGCCAAGATCAAAGCGACTATTGAAGAAATGAAGGTAGGTTTATATTGATTAACCAAGCTTGATGTATTACAGATTGAAATCGGTTTGCTGATTTTTTTTTTTTTTGGGGGGGGGGGATCCTCAACCTGGGAGTATTCCCAGGGTCATGGGAAAACATTGGTGTTGGGGTGAAGATATCCATGACACATTTTTCTAATATGTCAGAAACTGCATTGTCATAGTAACAGTTTATTATTGCGATAAATCAGGTAAAAATAATGCAAATCCAACTTCTTCCTCAATATGAGATTTTGCACACACATTGATCTTGAGGTGAAGATGTGCAAGATACTTTTTTCCCAATATGTCGGAAACTACCGTTGCCATGGTTACGGCATATTATGGTAATAAGTCAGAGGCATGGTGGGGCGGGGTTTTAATCATCTTCAGTGATATTCATATTGAGGCTTCTATCGATGCAAAAGTCAGCCACCTTTGTGTCTATTCAGAGTAATTGTATTCACAACTGGCACTGTATACACATATACAGAGAGTAAAGTTATGGAGGACTGCACAACATTTGTGGTAGGATAAAACTTATTTTGGCTGATTGTGCCACTACAACATTATTGATTTTAGTAAAGTCATAAGGTGCAAACTGCACTTTGAATTGTAGTTTTGCTTGTGTGACACTTTTCTCATTCAGTCAACTAATTGCTGAAGTTTTTTATTTTATATATCTTTTCAGGCCAAGAAGAATAAGGAAATAACTGACCGAGATGAAAAGATCAGAAAGGAACGAGAGGAAAGGGAAAAGGAACGCGAGAAAGAACGAGAGGAAAGACGCAGAAAGGAAAAGGAAAGAGAGAAGGAGAGAGAGAAAGAGAGGGAAGAGAGGAGGAAAGAAAGAGAAAGACGAGAAAAGGAAAGATCCAGAAGGAGATCGAGATCAAGAGATCGCCGCAGAAGTCGATCGCGCGAGAGGAGACGTAGCAGGTCACGTGAGAGGAGAAGCCGATCACGCGACAGGAGGAGAAGTAGATCACGCGATAGGAAGAGGAGTCGGTCACGTGATAGGAGGAGGAGTAGATCCCGTGACCGGAGGACACGAGAACGAAGTGAACGTAGCGATCGTAGTGACCGTAGCAACCGAAGGAGAAGCCGATCCCGCGACCGTAAGAGGAGCCGATCCCGAGACCGGAAGGAGAGAAGTCGATCGAGAGATCGAAATGTAAGCCAGTCACGCGATAAGAAGAGAAGCAGGTCACGTGAGAGGAAGAAGAGTAAAACGCCAGACAGGGGTCATTCTCGTGAAAGAAGACGAAGTAGGTCACGTGACAGGAAGAGGAGCAGGTCAGCTGATCGTGATGAATCAAAATCTAAAGAATCACATGATAAAGACAACCACGAAGCTGGAGAGGATGAGAATCATGATGAAAGAAATCATAAAGATGAAGGGCAAAGGTAAGTGTAAATATTTGAGTGTTTTCTTCTCCCTCCTGTGTTTTAGAGAGACTAACGTATTTATACCATGACAGTCACTTGCTCCAAAATGCTTCCATGTGTCCAGAAATTAATTAATAAAAGCAAATTGCCCCCAATAGTTTTCCATATCTACTCACTGTTCATATAAAAATAGCAAATGAATATGTCATTTCAAATCATTTGTCGTAGGTTTGGTAGTGTTTGTGGAATTTGGATTGGCGATATCATACTTTGTCGGTGATTTCACATACCGATGAATGTATGTAGGTTTGTAGGTATGATATTCGCCGGTATGTAATGTCACCTACGACTTGTTGAAAGATTGATGTAAAATTTGTCATTTTGATCAAAATTGTACCTGTGGCTTTAATAGAATGCAGTGGGAAACTCCGTATGACAAGAGTTATTATCCATATATGTAAGGAAAATGGTAAGGAACTTAAATTACTGACACTGAAATGACAATATGAAATTAATCCATATGAATTTCAATCTTTAATGCTCCATTGGAAAAACAACCGTTGTGTTTGTGATGCTTTACTTATGTAACCCATGGGAAACCAAGAATGAGACATCTTGAGCTGGGGCCTATGGAGAATATGTTTTGTATCGAAATAAAATTGTCTCCAATGGGCTAAAAGATTTTGTACTAACAAGGATTGTTCTACTTTTTTTCCTGTTGGTTGCAGGAGACGAAGTGGGAGTGGGGAACGACACAGGAGACACAGCGCTGAAAGTGGTGACAGGAAACGTCGCAGTTCCAGGTCCAGGTCTAAGTCCGGGTCTAGATCTCCACAACCCAAACGAGAACGCAGGAGCGAGCACGACCATGATGTTGAGAGGATACAAGACAAAGAACGGGATGGTAAGTGATGAATTATTATCTGATCAGTCATCAGTTGGTTTGATAAATAGCTTAAAACACATGTTCACATAGCATATGGTCAGTGTACATATATGACTACATTGTATAATGAGAAATGATACAGTCTTTCCTTGGTTGACCTTGAAGGGCATATATTCTTGGAAAAAGTCTACACATATTTATTTTTTCATCTATACTGGTAAATAAAATGTAATTTATGGGACAGGTATTTGTATTCAATATATCCTTTTATTCCTTGTTAGTGTTTATCATTAGCTTAAAGGTAAATGACATGATTGGGGGTAGTCCTCAACGTGGGCTGAAACTACTCTAGAATCAAGTAAACTATGCAAGGATTCTCCTGTGAAAATCTTGTAGTCAAACGTTGACTCATTCTAAAATAAACAATGTCAACATCACTGATAGCACGGAAACCTGCTGTGTGGCTCTCAATGGGGCTTATTTTTATCGTCCCCGGCAAAAAATAAGATACTCCTATGTTTATGCTTGATTCTCCTTAAGTAAACAAATTACAGACAAATCCTCCCAGATGGGAGAATCACTCCTGCTAGTGTATAATTGGTGTATATTTCAACTCATTTGGTTCTTGAGGCATTTTCAAGTGTTCCCAATCATGTCACTAACCTTTAAATGAAAAGATTATCATTCCGTGGGCTTTTGTGAAAGTCCATCGTCTCTTAGTGTATGATTTACTGGTCTTCACTACAAGCATGTTGTACTCAAGGGGTTAATAATCTCGTATGGAGTCGAGGCCAACTGTTCCAAGTCACGAGGCTGCTGGAAAAATATTGTGCCATAGACTTTGAACAAGTGACTCGGTGCGAGACCAAGACCAAGACCAGCAAAACCTGGCCTTGATTCCATCCCTGTTAATAATCTATACGTACATTTACCCAAGATCTTTAGATTCAAACAGATTATTACCAAAATCTTTTTGACAGAATACGAGGATGAGCGACGTGATAGCAGGGACCATGACCGAACCAAGAGCACTGAGCGGGATGTGGATGATGGAACAGAGGTCACTGGTTGGCCCCAGAGGGAAGAGGCGGAGGAGGTTAAAGACAAATCCATGGATGAAGATTAAACAAAAAAACTCCAAGGTGACTCTGATCCCCTTGTCAAGGTGAGTGCCCACCCCCTGTTATCCCCCGCCCCCGACTTTGCAGGTGTCCTCGGCATCAACAGCTCCCCGTCTCTTGAGAGTCCATGCGATTTACCCACTTACAGACCCCAACAGACATAAACCATATCAGAATGTCCCAATCTTAGTCTTTATATCAAGTCATCACATTCTCACTAATCTTGCCTCTTCTCTTGAATTTATCTCGTGATTGAATAAAGCCGTTTTTTTTGCATATCTGACAGAGTGTTGTTATCTTAACAAGTGATATTTTTGCAGGTACAGTATGCCATGTTCAGTTTCTGTAGCGCCGCACACATCATTCACTCATGGATCACGTTTTGCTTCTGCAAATACTCAGAGGTACGTGCAAGTCCATGAAACTTAGGCAGGTTTACCCGCAAGGGAATGTGAAGAGAATGGGATGTTGATTTGTGTGATGTAACTACAGTCCGATCTCAGTTATACGGCCATCAATTTACCGTATCACTTTATTTTCTGTACAGTGGAATTAGCACTCACTGCCAGTAATTGATACACCTTCATCAGAAGTGTTATCACAAACACAGACACCTCCTGGGTATCATGGGAACAATAAATAAAGTGTCACTTATGTGGATTTTGTTGCAATTTGCACATGGTCTTTGGTTTGTAATACTATAGCTAATGATGTGTATTGCCTCTTGCCCCTCCATATTGTTACAAAGTACTGTATTTGTACCTTATGTCTCTTATTCGGCCATATCACTGACCTGGATGGCTTCCCACTCAACATGGTTGGATAACTGAGGTTGGAATGTACTGAAATAAACAGTGAATGCTACTCGAACATAGAATATTTTTGATGTAGATAACAATGGCAGAATCCCACTTCAAAGGCTTGAAATCTTAAAGCAGAAATACCTTGACTAAAATTCTTTTTGAATGTCATTTTCTTCTTTTTGTTTATTTATTTTTGGGTGTTTTTTTTTTTGGGGGGGGGGTTAATCAGCTGTTCTTCCATAAGTTTGCTTGTCGAAATTATGCAAAACATCTTTCAGTTTTAACACTGCCAGAAGTCACGTTGGTTTTTAACACATAGAATTTTAAAATTAATTAACCACAAATTTATCAGTGATACCATCTTCAGCTTCCTCGTGTCTACTTTTCCTGAAGTGGGATTCTGACTGTATTGTAAAAATTACTTTTTAAAAAGTATGTTAAAATTTCAGTTAATTAAGCTTTGTTTGTAGAAGTCTGATACATAAAGTAATTCAAACACTGAATGCTAATGTATGCTAGAATAACTAGCAAGTAGTATTTTCATCTGCTGTGTAACAACAGGTTGTTACTAAAATGATAAAACACACACACACACAAAGAATGCAACTGAGCTGTACAGTATTTTAGCCTAAATCACTGATTATGGTAAAGGGTTTGAATAATATATAAATGGTGATTGATTAAACTGGATTTGACTCCTCAGCACATGAATGATTAATAGCTTAAAACTGTTAAAGGGATTGATCATTTTTATGCAAATGAAACTATGCAAACTCTTACAAGACAAAAGCTGACAGGAATTAAGTGCAGTCATTGTTATCCATTAGTCTATCTGTACATTCTTCTGTGTGTATTCTGTATAAATTTGTGAACATAAATCAAACTGGGAAGTAGATATGCTCTCAGCCAGAAAGTGGAAGAACAATTAATTTTGTATATTAGCAGAAATGGATGTGTCTCATTTGCACACCTCTTGTGGTACAGTTGTTAAATAAAGTATCTGGTCATGAGCAGCAAGAAAAGTAGGAGTTAAAACAAGTTGCAGTATGAGGTACACACCAAATGCTGAAATATCTCGATGTTTTGTAGTTGATTTTCTATTACCACAAAAAATTTGTCTGGCAATTTCGTAATCACAACTCCCCACAGTTCAATTTAGGTCATTGCACATGAACTCATAGGTGTACGCAGGAATTTTTCAAAGGGGGTTTTTCATTCGAGGCCAAATCAAATCTGTTTCCAACCAGAAGCGAGCGAAAATTCAAATTGTTTGTTTGTTTTGGTGGGGGGGTTCCAGCACAACAAATTTTTCTACACCCAAATTGTTTCTGTTCGTGGCCTAAATACATCATATCACCATCAACGGGAATCAGTTCAAAAGAGGGATTTTATTTTTCTGCGAAAAGGGGGTGTTTTCCATTAAAAAGGGGTGCTTGAACACCCAAACACTCCCCTGCGTACATTTGTGCATATACCGATACTACTCAAACGAAGAAACCTTCGTTTGACACCATGTTGGTGTGGTGTTCTGCCACACAAAATCACAAACAAAATGAATATATATATATATACATGTACCTTGTCAGAATTTTTACCAAATTTTTTAATTACAGTGTGAGTAGTTTGCATGTCGATAACAACACCTAGGGCAATATAAGTGTGCTCTGTGACATTTTTGTTGCACCTTTACTCCGATACTGCATTAAATCAATCAGCTTATTGTTGACCCTTGAAATGACAGTGACGCAATCAATTGTTGACACCCCTTTCCCCTTGTTGATCCCTTCCCACATCTATCTTTAATTAAAATGCACAAGATCTGCAACCAATAGAAGTTACAGTCATGGTCAGAATAGAATATTGACATCCTACTATAGCTTGCCTCCCCCCTGTTGATGTAAACATTTCACCTTGGAACAAAATCAGGTGTTTCTCGCATAAATGTTTGGAGGGCTGATATATTTTGGGCCATAAATTTCTTCCGACCATGTAGCTCAAATTTTTATGCCTTATGTTTTTGGGTTGTCCGTCTGTTACCAGTTCTCGTTACCACGATAACTTAAGAACCGCTGATCAGATTTTGATGTAACTAGGACCAAGTATGTATTATAAAGCAACAATGAATTGATTAGATTTTGGGATTGAAAGGTCAAAGATCGAAGGTCGCAGGGCCTAAAACATGTCTGATTTGGGCTCATTACCACGATAATTCGAGAATGGCGTGTTGGATTTTTATGTAACTTGGCTGAAGTATGTATTATATTGCACCAATGAACTGATTAGAATTCGGAGTTGAAAGGTCAAAGGTCATAGGTCACAAGGCCTCATAAATATCTGATTTGGGCTCATTATCATGTTAACTTAAGAATGGCTGGTCCGATTTTGGTGTTTCTTTGGTGAAGTATGTATTATAAGGCACCAATGAGCTGATCAGATTTCAGGGTTAAAACTAAAACTAAAAGGTCAAAGGTCAAAGGTCACAAGGCTCCATACTTAGTGTCTTTACCACGATAACGTGAGAACAGCTTATCGGATATTGATGTACCTTGGGTGACGTATGTATTATGGCGCATTGATGAGATTTCAGAGTTAAACGGTCAAAGGTCACGATGCCCCGCACTTTTCAAGTTTCGAATTGGATGGGGGTGCGGAGGTATACCCCATCGGCTGCGTGCAGCCGAATTGCTCTAGTTTAAACTGGAAAGTTTGTTAAATGATGCCTTTAATATATCAGCTGCTTGTGCAAGGGATAATAAGTATGTGATATGGGGAAGGCAGTAGAAAAAATGTCATGGAGCATTACTTATGGTGAAAGAGAAAATAAAGTCATCGCAATGAACATTGCCACAAAGAAGTCTACTTTGGGTGCAATGTACTATGAGAGAGTAAATTAATTGGAACCCATGTTTTTTGACTTAATGAGTACTTAATTTATTATTTCAAAAGTGTATTTTTATTGTACAAAATTTACCTGAGTGCTGAGGTATGGCACGCCAGGTAAATGCCCATATGTCTGTCCGTATATTCATGTCTATTACTTAAACCCCCCCGACCACTTACGTAAATAATTTTGATTTGCTGTTTTGACGGGGGCGTGAAGTTGTGTGAAGGAGAGCTGGCCAATACCCCCCAACGAACGAGTCGAGCCCGGCTTGTGTGTCGATGTGCACATTTGCAGCGTGAAACGAAAACACGGCAAATGGATGCAGTTCATTTTTCGTAACTCTACAGGTACTTCACTACATGTCACAAACAGTCATTTTAACCACTATGTGATTTGCTTGCACGAATCTGCTCATGTTGTTTTGTAATATGAATATTTTTAAGGGGCTGGGAGGGGCTGTTCTGGGGGATATTTAAATTCAATTTCAGAAATATATACGATTTAGTTTTGTATCAGTAAATGTTGGAGAATTGTCACTCATAATCCTTATTTCTTGTTTGTTACATGCATCAAGGAATTGTTCAAAAATTATAATGTTTATGATTTTATTGAAATTATTTGCCTGTTTGAACAAAGGGGTACAATGAATTTGGGACACAAGATTTTCTTATGGCTTTAAATCAGTTGACAGTGTAAACGTTCATAGTCAAATAGCAATAACACGTGTATCTGACTAAAATGAAAAGAAAAATTGCAGGAACAATGAAATTACTTTGAAGATGGCACATTAAACTTCAGTGAATTAATTTTTGATAGATATGTGAATGGATGTGTGATCAATGCACAAATGATCAAAACTAAATTATGCAAATTTATATTAACACAATGAAGATCTATGTTTATAACTTCTTATTATACCAAAGTCTTTACATACTAAGTTGCATAGCAAGGCAAACAACTTTATTAATGCCAAAAAGTATTATAAATCACTGATGTTTTCCTGGTATTTCAAGTTTAGAATTATCCATTTCCAAAGAATTAGCAAATAAATAAATTCTTAATCTTTGATTTAATGAAAATAAAGACAAAAATGCCGTTTTTTGCATTCGTGTAGTCACACCTTTTTCTGCTGTATGAATTCAAAAAAAGAAAAGAAATTAAAAACTAAATATAAGAAAATAAATGACCAGGTGCATGCAGCCTTCAAATGAATTCTTTTAGTGAAGATGTAGCTGGCAACTAACAAGAATAAGTAAACAAAATTTTTTGGGTAACTGTCAGTTCTTCCCAACCAATCAGATCGCATGCCGCCCGACGCATGTTAATCGCACCATATTAGTCTATGCTCTCTTTGAATCAATAAGCTCCTCCCTCTGTAGCTGTTCTGGCTATCTTGTTCTATGGAAAAATTTCGCAAAAACATAAAAGTAACAGAAATTTACAAATTGATAGGGCCTTGGTGAGGGTTAATGTCACACAGTACCCCTTATTTAGGCTTTTTTGTCACCATGTACCATAATTGTTACTATACTCACAATGCTAATTTTTTTCTTAAAGGTACTGGCTAACATTTACCACTGTTCAAAAAATCTGAGCTACATGATTCCCCATGCTACCATTGTCTTTGATAGGGTCTAAAAATGACGCCCTGAAAATTTTTTTATTTCAAAATGATTATTTAGTGCTTTAAAAAAGTGAAAATCGTAAGTTGATCGGATTCGCCTGCCCATTTTCTCCCATAGGCTTACTGTGTGTACACCTAGGCTATTCAAACTCGCCCCGAGTTTTAATTGTTTATTCATGCATAACTTGCCATTGGCAGTGTAACTTTCCAAACTTTTTTTATTCTAGGGTGTTTATTTGTCCATATGAACAATACAATACTATGTAGTTCAGATATCAAAATTTGACAATTTTTTTAAATTGAAGCTCCACAATGTTAGCCTATCACTTTAACTTATTCCTGTTAGTTGTCGGCTACACCTTATAATTTCCATTCATGTGTCGAAGCCAAAAATGGGAATAATCTAATTTGATTGTATTTCTTTCATTGATTCATTCAGCATGATGGTATCATGAGTTGTGTTTTACACCTCTGTTTCTCCAGTTCATCACAGAAGTCAGTAATGGATGCTACCATATCATGAGACTGCAGCTGGAAGGGGATGCCTGCTCGTCCGGAATGGGGTTGAATCAACCAGCTGTGGGATCTCTGAATGTCTTCATCATCGCACTTCCCATAGGTTAGACTTCCACAACAATATATGTAGTTTGTATTGTTTAAATTCTTGTGGTTAAGTTGATTATTTGCATGATAATAAATTCTTAAAACTATATTTCAACATATATACATAAAAAATAGGGTTCATGAATAATCCAGGTTGGGGTCAATAATATGAGCGGAATTAATAATTTAACTGTTCAAATTGACATTTATGATGAATATGTACCATTACAAAGTTTCTATGTGGATGAAAAATATATTGAGTCAAGTGTTGTATGAAGTACATTTCGTACTGCTTGATTAGAAGTAGTTCTGTTCAATACCTTAGAATAAATAATGGAAGTACTAAGAACTGAAGTGGTCACTTCAGATTAAAGGTCGTTTTTTCATTGGTAAACATTGTTGGACAATTTTTAGTTCGATGTGATCATACTTGTAGTATAATGGGTGGGGAAATTACAACAAAAAGTGTGAATCTTAATTGTGGCATTAACTATTGACAGGTACTTAACCATAATTGATTGTAAAACAGGTGGATATATTTAAAACATAAAATGTGATAACATTTGTGATCTGTGCTCATTAGTTACTGAACATTATTTTACATTGTACCTACAATACATGGCCATGAGCCATGAATAAGACTAACTTTTGAAAAATTGTTTCCCTTTTATTTTGTGAGTTGTATTGTACAAGCTTGTTTTTCACCATTTAGTAGGCATGTATGTATGTATCTCTTGATGCAACGGCCTGTGGCGTGGGCAGAATCTGTTGAGATTTCTTCAGTCACCAGGTATGTGGTCAGGTAGACATAAATTCATAGTCTACCAAATTTACACAAAAGTAGTTTCTGTTGGAATGACGGTCTTGACCTTTGGTAAAAGTAATCACGACTCTAAACACCAAACCAATTTCAATCTCTTGTTTGTTAAAGATAATACATATGGTCAAAATGATTGAACTTTGATTTCATAATACTTTAAATTTGTCAGAAATCTTTTTCATCTTTGCTGGGTCAAGAAGTAAATATTTGTAAATCACTGTTTGATACTGTTTGTATATATGCATTTACTCGAGATAATTAGATGAATCTGCAAGTTTTTAATAAGTAGACGCACACTCGATGTTCAAGTACATTTACACACTTTGTAAAGTAAAAATTGTATCAATTGATGTATAAAGTTTTCTGTGTTTGTTGAACAGTAAAGGCCAATGAAATTCTATCTGATTAAAAAATATGATGGGAATGCATGTAAACACTTTGAATCATATTATGATGGATTTTAGGTGGATTTGATATATCTTTCAACAAGTGTCATATTACAGTTTTATATTTAGAAAGTTGATTATGAAGAGCATTAAACATTGTGTGTAAATTGTGGTTTCAATGGCACAACCTGAACCTCATTATGCTAAATTTTTTATTAGGCCTAAAACAAAAAAAGAAGTTATGTTGCCCTTAAGTGGGAAATTTGAAAATTGGGTCGGGCAATCGATTGTTATATTTTTTTTTTACTTATTTTTTTTTTTTACGACATGCACAAGTATATGTAGGATGAAACTGTGTGAAAGTGCAGTTTCCCGATATTTTTTACAGGTCTTTGGAATGGGCAAAACACATATAAAAGTGCTGCTGTAAGCCATTAAATAGGAATTTTTTGCATAATTCTGACATTTTTTCCCCAAAATGGTGAGTTTGTAAAATTTGGGTCTGCTAAAAAAAGAATAAAAAAATTGTGACCATGTTTTTCGCATTTTAGGTTGGTCGCTTGAGGGCAACATACTGTTTTTTAGGCCTTAGTATACCCAACAGGATGTCAGCTAATGTTGTAAATTTCAATAAATATGTGTATTGAGATCAGGCTGTAAACATACCAATATATTGTGGTCTGGTTATTATGTGATGCTGCAGAGAGAGATATGGCATTATCTCAACAGTGCGTCCCAGAAAAAAAAAAGAACCCTAAAACAAAGGCTTATTATGCGGAAGCAGTGAAGTGTATGATTAAAAAAAAAAAACATGTTCAAAATAAACTGCTTTATGCCCTTTATTCATTCATCTCTGAGTACCATGCCTTCAAAAAGTTAAAGTCAAAAACCATTTGCTACACTTTTGGCTTTGACACTCTGCAAACCATGTGTCCATCTCTTACTTTTTCTGATGTGCACAGTGTCAAAGCCAATAAGTGTAGGAAATGGTTTTTGACGTTAAATTTTCAAAGTTGTGGTACTTAGAGATGCATGAATGTGTCATTTGAAAGAGCATAGATCCAAGTTTATGTTGAACATGCTTTTTTTTTTTTCAATCACACACCCTATTGCTTGTGCACAATGAGCCATTGTTTTAGGGTTCTGTTTTTTTTCTGGGACGTTATGTATACTACTTTACTTTGACAGAAAGGAAACAAATGACAAAATTTGAGTTATTGATGTATTTTAAACATCCTAAGCATGCTGTTTGTTCATGCAAAATCTGGAGAAGAAATTATCATTCTACAGGAAGTCAAAATGCTGTGAAATTTGATATACTAGTATGTCAATGTAAATGACGGACTCAAATTTATCACTAAGAAGAAATGACAGTTTGTCACCTACTTCCTTTTGTCAAAGTATGGTGGTGTAAAAGTATTTATGCTGTTCACTGTGTGAACTGATAAAACCTCCTTGTAAATATATGCACTATGTTGAAACGTAAATATGACACTAAGTGTTAGTTGTTGTGAATTGCAGGAATGTAGCCAGGCTTGTAGAAGAGAGATTGGAAATTCAAATAAAGTATTTTCAGGAGCTTACGTCTGAATTTAAGTTTGCTTCAGAAAAACGAAACAAAAGCACTACTTAACATGTAAATTGTAAGTAGTGTTTAAAAATTTCAGTGTAAAAATTGATAAATAGTAGTGTTGCAGGAAATATCATTTGGAAGAAACATATTATCTTTAATAATTCCAATGCAGCTTGAATGCCATCATATCATTTTCCATCTGACAAGTGTTTGAAAGCCTCCTGGGGCCTGTTTCACAAAGCTGTTCATAAGTTACGCATGACTTGACAAACTTGAAATATGGACAGGCAAATGTGATTCTCAAACATTTGAAATCGCATTTGCTAATGTTCTAATATGCGAACATAGATTAACATTCTTACTCGTACAGGGTTGGCATATATCCCGGTCAGAATCTTATTTCCCACCCAATCATCCGGGAAATATAAATTTCTCCCACAGACTTACATCGGACGGTGTCCGGGAAATATGACAAAAAATGGGAAATATGCCAACCCTGTACTCGTAACAACCGTTTGACAAGTATTTCAATGCAAACTTCATCTTTGGGCAAAATCTGATTTACGGTAATCATACTTTCTTAAAATGACATGAAAATTTTTTTGCATTTTACTTGGCACTTCATATTCGAGTCGTTCATAAAGTCATGCGTAACTTTATGAACAGCTTTATGATACAGGCCCCTGCTCTGACAACATTCTCAGAATGTTCCCTCAGCAACACTGGCATTATGATTGATGGTTAGCGCATGTTGTACTGCTATCAAGCTCCTCACAAAGGGGGAATTAAAATTTCCTTTTGTGAAAGTTTCAATGCCAGTGTCTGAAAACATCAGTAGGATATGTGGCTGGATCTGCTGAAGTGGACTGCTAAAGATAAAAAAAAAGAAAAATAGAAAAAAAGTTCTCATATATCAACACTTGTTTTCAAATGTATACATTTCTGTTAGATACTCCTTTTCTCAGTCATTTTACATTTGGTGAGATAACCTGCTGTTGTATGAACAGAACAGTTCCCAAAATGGGGTGGGGTGGGGTGAGGGGTAATTGCATGGGTGGGGAAGGGGTTAATAGCATGGGGGATGTTAATTGTCCAGGGGTTTAGTTATCTGCATATCCAGACACACAAAATTAATTTGATTATGTTAGAATCCTTTTTTGGAATGGTTGGTACTCACTGTGCTAATGTGGTGTGTGTGCGTGCGTGCACACACACCAACATGACATGGAAATTAGTGTCAAATAACAAATCTTTCTGTGTCAATTGAAAATTAAACTGAAGTCCCCAATTTTTTTTTCTTTCAGAAATTGAAATTTTATTTTGTGACATTCAAAAATGTGTTTTTTGGAGTTTTTTTCTTCCATTTGGTAAAAGTAACTATTTTCTTCCATTTTCTCCTCGTTTTTATTTTCTAAACATAAAATTATTTTTGTTTGAAATCACCAATACTATTGTCTTTCGTTTTCTTTATTATTGTATCCACCAATATTTTGTTAAGTCTCCTGCAACTTGTTCAACATCTTTATCCGAGAGTTTACCCCACATCCACAAAAATGGATGTGAAGGAAATATTCTTAAGAACATTCTCAATATGAATCTTGTTGTTTTCACAACGTATTACAGGCCCTGAAATATGTTTTCAATTCTAAATATTCTGAAAAAAGTTGAAATGTGAGAAGTCTTGTTTTCTTCATGCTTTAGTGTGAAATTTAATCCAGTATTCAACATTGCAGCACTGGCAAAATGATTTTGAATTAGAGGTAAACACAGTCAAATCAGTAAATATTTGAAACAATCCTTGAACCTTCCAATAATTATAATGTGACTATTATATTGGCATATCTGGTTAACTGACAATTGTGTTTTGCCTCAGTCAACCATGCAGGTTATAAGTCAATATTAGCATTGAATTTTTAAACTAATATTACTGATATTGATTCTGTTTTTTTCCCGTCATAAGGTTGTCGGGTAATTTTGCAGGTAGAGCTACATACATGAACTTGACTTGGCACTTCTCATGGTCAGTGAGCAATCTTTGTGTCAATGTTTGGCAACATTTTGTTGTTGTTGTAAATAATAGATGACTTTATGAGGAATTATTGTGATAGAAGTGCATGCAGTAGCAGTATGATGGCAGTTTGTCCATAATATGTCTTTGCATGTCTGGCAGAAGGGCACTAGCATATGTTCCCGGTAAAGGGCCTTAACAGTAAATTTTCTGTTATTTGAGAAAGATTGCCTGATTTGATATTTGCACTTAACAGATTGACAGAAGGATGTAAAAGTATCACTCTGCTTTGATTTCATTTGAAAAAAGACCATGGTTTTCAAGTTAGAGGCAATTTAGGGTCAAGGCCCTTCTGCCGGGAACATATGCTAGGGCCCGTCTGCCGGCCATATGACTAGATCTTAATACCAGTGCTCCATCTAGCCAGTAATGGAGCAGAGTCGACTCGTCAGGAGTGCAGCCCTCATTTGTGATGGAAGTTCGTCATGCACTGCTGTTTTGTTGATAACTTGTTTTGTGTGTGCACACGTGGCCAGTACAACCGAAGCTCACTATACCAACAGGACAGCTCATACCCATTCAAGAATAATTGATGTGAATTGACCTGAAGTTGTGTTTTTCTAATACACTGTACACATAAGTTCATACATGTATTATATTATTAATGTGTATTGCCTGTATTTACCATGCAACATAAGAAATTTCTTCTTTCATTCTATTAATATGTTGACTTCATATGAAAAGTCTGATCGCAAAATGGGTCAACTCCATTTTCACCAAAATTGAGTTGCTAACATCAACACATTTACCACCTACCCACGTAGCAATAGTAAAAAATTTGAAGCCAAATTCCTCAAGCAAGTACAAAATATCTCTAGTTTTACTTTTATTTTTCCATAGGCATGTGTACAAACTTGGGCAAAGAAATTAATTTTCCCCAGAGTTACTAAAGTGGAATTAACCTGTTTTGCGATCAAACTCTTCATATGTTTTTGCAATAATATCTTAGGTATATAATCCGTAGGGAAATTTGTTGGACTGAGAAAATGTGTGAATCCTAGTTTTTTTATTGTGAACATTCTGATAGAAATGTAAGTCATTAAAATCAAAAGGAAAATAATTGTTCTCCTGAGATTTACAAGAATATTTTGTAACATAGGAAAACATTCTTGACTAATTTGTTGTGCGACATTTTTTCCATGACAGGGTATGTATAGTGATTACAAGTTTGCAACTAATATGCAAATTTAGGGGTAAGAATTATTTTCTGTTTTTTTGTGTGTAATGAATATTTTTCAATCTGGACTATTATCATCCACATCATTTTCAAGTTTTACCACATGATTTTTGAAGACAAGTAAAGAACAACAAGGTGTTTTGTTCTTAGCTGCTGTATTATTTGTATACGTTGTGTACTCCAGTTCAATTGATAGTTTGTGTAGTCAGCATTGTAAGCATTTGCAGATTAATGACCTTTGAAGATTAAATGATATTAAGAATCATTTGCAAAATAGAAATGTTGTAACTGTTTATATTTTGACACAAGTGGTAATTGAATGCTGTTTCATTTGTGTGTGATACAGATTGTAGTGGATGAGATGGAAGATTGTGGAAGAAGATGGACGGTGTTCGATGATACTGGATATTAATCAAAGATAATGCTTAATGGATTGATGATGATTATGAAAGATTGTGGCAGATTGCAGAAGCTGATGGGTTGATATAGATGGTAGTGGGTGAAAAGATGATGATTATGATACATGGACGTGATGGTAGGAATGGTAGATGATAGGAAATTGTGATAAATTGTGAAAGATGTGTGGAGATGGCTGATGATTGCTGACAGTGAATGAAGGTGTGTATGACATTTGCTCTGCTGACAATTGCTGCAGCAATTATTTAAAACACTAACCATAACCTCAACCCTTAAGCCTAACCACAACCCCAAACCTAACCCTTTGTCTTCTGAGCAGTGGCGTACCTGGCGTACGTCGTCAGGGGAGGCAGTTTCTCCAAAGTCCTGCAAGTCCAGAAAAAGCTAATGAGCCAAGGGGGGGGGGGTGGGGTAGTTACTCAAATAGTAGGGGCTCAAATTTCTTGGGTCCCATTTTTCTGGGGGGGGGGGGGGGTCCTTTTGGTACATGGTCCTCCCAGATCAGCTGACAAGCAAAAAAAAAGGGCACTCTGGGCCCCCCCCCCATAGGTGCTTCTGAGCTATTGTTACGGGAGCAACTGTTGCCGGAGCAAAATGTTGACGCCCCAAATAAAGATCATAATGATGGATAATTGATGGGGGATGATGAAGGGAGATTGTTAGGGATTGTGGTAGGTGATAGATGATGGTACATGTGGATGACAGTGTGTGATGAAAGATGATTGAAAATGATGTTGAATGATTGATGATGATTAATGATGAGGATGATCGTGGTGGAGATTGTGGGTGATACGTGAAGATGATAGATAATGATACATGCACATGTATGCGATTACTGTTGATTGATGAATTGATAAGATGATGTTGGATAATGGGTGATATTAATGGATACTGATGATGGTAACCATAAGATGATAATGATGGATAATGCATCGGTTGTCCAGCAGAAGGGCCCTAGCATATCTGTAAAATAAAAACATATTGGCTATTTTCACATGATATCAAAGTAGTTTGATATTTTTAGATCCTTCTGTCAGCCTTTTACATGTAAGTGCAAGTATCAAATAAGGCAATATTTCTCAAATGAAAGAAAATGTACTGTTATGGCCCTTTTGCCAGGAACACATGCTAGGGCTCCTCTGCCGGACAACCAACGAATGGTGAATGATGAATCGTGGATGGTGATGGAAGATTGTGGAACATGGTGGGCAGTGATGGTCGGTGATTGGTGGTGAAGGGTGATGATAGATGACTGGATGATAATGGATTATTGTGCAAGGTCGTGGTTTATATGGATGGTAGTGTTTGATAGAAAAAGATGATGAAGAACGAGGAGGAGGAGGAGGAAGAAGAGAAGGTGAAACGGGGATGAAGAGAAGAAGAAAGAGGAGGTGGAAGAAGAAGAGATGAAACAGGAGGAGGTGGATGAGGAGGTAACAATTTTTTTTTTACCTAGAAGAACATTGATAGATGATGCTGGATGATAATGGAAGTTGCTGGTTGATAATGCAAATATTGGTGGTTGAAACTAATGGATAATGTTAAAAAAGATAAGTATAAGGATGATGATGGATGCAGGGATGTATTAGGATTTTTTTGTGGGTGGGTCATGATCATAATTTTTTGGACCTTTTCACAATAGGATTTTTTGTGGGTGGGTCATGATCATATTTTTTTGGACCTTTTCACAATAAGATAACAGCCAGATGTGATTAAAATGTGCCTGTTCAATTCGTTTTCATATATGTCATTGTGAAAGGGTCCTAGAAAAAAATATCAGAAACAAAATTAATGTGGACCTTCTGAAATTTGCGTGGGGTTGTATGACCCTCGACCCCCCCCCCCTCCACTTAATACCCACGAGATGCAATTTATAATAATTGAGATGTTGGAGATAAGGGATTGTTTTGTAGTGGATGCTAGGAGGATATTAGGGATGAGAATGCATGATGATGAACAGAAGTTGATCCTTCGTGGCAATATTTGATGCAGCAACAATAGACAACTGTTCCTGTCCACATTCTTCTCTTAGTCTTGATCCTAGAAAATGTACACGCCCACCTCGCCTCCAGCTCTACTTCGGGTCCACGTGCACCCTTCGCGTCTCCGTACCGCGTTACAAATCGGATCATAGTCCTCAGCCCCGCCCGCTCGCCTGCCTGCGCCGGCGCCGCGCCGCGCGGCGCATGCAGCTGGCAACTAGTTGCTGCACTGATCATAGGTAAAGTAGCAGCTGGGGAGATGTTTCAAGGCTGTTGACGAAATTCTAACCTGGTTTTTGTCGTAAGACGTAAGTATATATGAGAACTAAGAGATCATATGACTAGCTTATACTTTTTTATTTTAACGATAGATTTTTTTTGAAGTTTTAATGCTAAATGTAACTTAGACATAGACAATTAAATGCCGCAACCAAAATCTTTGGCATTTTTCTACGGCGGATCGTTACGGGGCCGGGCGCCCCGCCCGGGCCTGGCCAGCTGGCCAATCGCTGCAAAACTGTTAGAGGTGGAGCGGTAGAGTTGACTGCGACTGTGTGCAATTCTTATTATACAATGCCAAAAATTGCATTTCTGAATAGATATATGAAATTGAGCTTCTATGAACAATTCCACTTGATTTCTTCAGTTCAGGAATGAAAGTTTGGTTCTAAACAGTTTTGTTTCTTGAATGAATGATAAATCTAACAAGTGTTGGGTGCCATATTTTTAGAACCCTGTCCCATGGCCATGCCTTCACCCGGGGGGGGGGGTCACTCACCACATATTGTGCTGCCCATGCACGTCCACACACTTAAAAAATGGACCCTAAATGGCGTAAACCCCGCAGAAACCCGGTCGAAAAACATACCCTAAATGGTGTAAACCGGGTGAAAAATATACCCTAAATGGCGTAAACCCTGCGTAAAAATGGTAAAGAATTTGTAATTTAGTACCCTAAACGTCGAAAAAAGCAGTTGCAGCTGAAAAACACCCCTTTTTTAGGAAAACGTCAACGACGTCGAAGGGCTGAAAACAGACCCTTTTCGACGCTTTTTGTGGACGTGCGTGCGTCGTACGTGATATGTTGAGTGACCCCCCCGGGGCCTTCACACAAAATGAAGATTTACCAAAGGAGAATACAGACAGCTGTAAGGACTGGGTAGTTTAGCATCTACTGCGCTTACGTTATATAATGATCCTTACACCTCGTAATTGGGTAGGCCACTCATCATCATGCTCACTAACAGACTGAAGCCTTTGACCTGTGGCTGTGTAACGCGTCTGGTCGTTTTTCAGAGGTTTTATCGGACGATTTTGACTGACGTGTTACAGGTAGTAGTATCTCCTCTCTACACAGGCTGGAAGCTAGCCCCGGGGGGGGGGGGGTCACTTGGTATAATTGTGTGATACGTATGTGCCGCGGTAGAGACCCCCATTTTCAGCCTAAATTTCCGTTCTAGAGCATCTCAATTTCAGAAGTCACAGAAAATTTTTGAATTTCAGTTCCAGAGACCCCCAAATTTGCCGTTTTGCTTCTGATTTTTCGCTCGACCGCGGGGCCGAGCCAGAGCATTGCCTTTTCAGCACGGCGCGCCGTTGGCGCGCCGGAGCTTTGCCGCTGTGCAGTTCCAGAGCATAGCATTTTGAGCATCTCAATTTCATGGCCCGGCAGCCATGTTTCAATGTAATATTTGTATATTTGTATGTGAAATCCATCTTTTCAAGTTGCAATAAAAATGAAATAATAGATAAATAAATTTCAAAAGCTTCAGCTTCATCCTGTGTCGTACCGGCTGGTATGACCGGCGAAAATATGTAAGTTGCTAAAAAAATGTCCCAGGGCGTTTTGTTTATTGTGTTAGTGAAACTTGGAATTTAACCTTTAATTTTAGCACTGGTCTATATAGGTAAGCATGGTCAGAGGAGTTATCATATGGAGGTTGATCTGGCCACAGTAGGTCCATGGAGCGCATCGTAGATCCAAGACCGTCCATATCTGGCTTATCGCTTTCCAGAGTGAGATAATATGAACAGCCTGATTTTGGTAGATAATGTTTCCATAATCAAGATCATTAGTTGGCATAAGGATGTTCAAAGCTGATGGAGGGTATTGTTTACTTAGTGATAACACAGCTGCATGTGAACTCTGTTCAGAAATTTCAGCACAGGTGTCTACACCAACCAAAACTTTGCGAAGTTTTAGAATAGGGGACCAGCCAATATCAGTTCTAAATGTTGTTGAAATCAATGGTCACATTTTCATATACCATGTCTTTATGATTCTCATTCATTTGATGAAAATAAAGTGTATTTTGGACCAAACTGTTGGCAAAAACACAGGCAGTTCACAACTGATTTCTGTACTTTGTTTACATTCCAGTAATGCAAGCACACTTATGGCTCAGAACAAAGTTAGTGACCAAGCTAATCATGGGTTTTAGCGGTCTAAATTAGTTTAGGTTTCTATAACTTCAGTGTGTGGTTTATTCTGTCAGTTACTTTTTAGCAGTCTAAATTCTAGGTTGCTAATTTCAGCATGTATTTTATTCTGTCAGTAGATACTGATAAACTAATAAATTGCACGCTGAAGTAAGCAACCTAAAATAATTTAGACCACTCAAACAGGATTTCCATGACCAACAATATCCCATGGTATCCTGCGTCAATCTATGGTGTCAAACATGGAGTTTTGTTGGTTGCGGTTCATTCGTTCAGAGCTGTGAGTGTGTGTGCACCGCATATGCACCGCTGGTATATAGTTCGTGAATCAGTGGTGAACTGCCTCTGTTTTTTCCACTATTTTGTCCAAAATGTCTGCCTACTTCATTTTCATAGAATGAACAAGAATCCAAGAGACTTGGTTTCGTGAGAAAGTGTGAGTATTAGACCAAAAGGATTTTTAGAAAACTTTGCCAAGTTTTGTGATGTAGATGCAGCTTGTGTCATTGTTTTAGCATAGAGGTAGTAAGACGTTTTCTTCGTAATTCTGGCATTGTTGAGGTGGAAGAGAATTAATGGTACCAAATAATATCTTGGAATATTCAACGACGATAAAGAAGAAGATTTTGGACTAGAGCTGTACTACATGTAGCTTGTGAGTAAATGCTTAGTTTCCAAGAGTAGCCTTTTTTTTCCTTCATGGAGGGATTTTTTTAGGGATTTGTAATATATGCAAGGTTTTTTTTTTAACGATATATCAACAGAGAAATTTCTAACAATAACTAGCCTATATGTTTGGAGCTTATACCACCATCACCTGCATGATGGGGATTACATGAGAATCATGTCAAATCAGTCAAATCGATAAATTTCAAGTCCATTTATCTTTCTTTCTTCAGAAACAAGAAACATTTCTCTATGGTCCAGTGAGGTAATCTAAATCCTCTAAGATGGTAGAGCACCAATATATGTCCTTCATCTCCTTACATGAGACAAATCAATAAATTTCAAATCCATTAATCTTTCTTTCTTTCGAAACAAGAAACTCTTCTTTATGGTCCAGTGAGATGATGGAAATCCTCTGAGATGGCAGAGCACCAATATATGTCCTTCATCTCTCGCCGTTCTCCCGTGCTCAGTACCGGTGGGTGTGTAGCCTCCAGCCAGCCGGCAGCTTCTAAAATTGGAGCAGGTAAGCACTTGTTGGTTGGTATTCTCGACAGCAGACTTACCTAGTCCCCTGACTAACTCTGGAAGTCGCCTGTTCTATGGAACGGGAACTTTTGACACATTTATGTCATGTTTAATTATCAGAATTTGTAATAAAGTGAAAAAAACCCACAAGATTTGTCATAAAAATAAAAACTCCAGTTTATTTTTTGACAAAAATTACATAGCTTTTTGATTGTTTACAGATTAAGGCACCAAATATGGAGTAAATATTGTTTGTTGTGGTGTTCCATAAAACAGGCGACTAACATTCCAAAGTTAGTCAGGGGGCTAAGTTTCAAGAACACCCAACCAATAGCGATAGATACTGAGTGTTTACAGGTGCTTGGGAGGTAAGGGTACTGAGGGTATGGAACAGTACCCCGCGCTACCGCGGGGTACCATTGTACCCTGGGGTATCGTGTTATGTAGTGCCCTCTTGTGTCTAAAGGTGTGGGTGTTGCACTGGTGTACAATATGCAGACATAAACTGATAAAAAATCAGATGGAAATGACATTGAAAGAGTTATTTTTAAGGCCCTTTGTGTTGAAATATATCACTTTAACAAAACATTTTACCTGAAAAGAGCTTTTTAACATAGAAAAACACACTAAAAACCAACTTTTAATACAATTTGGTAACCCATGGTAGAGCATTGAAAAAAAAATAATTCAATAAAGTGGTGGATTTCTATTTGGTAACCCAGGGTACCATTTATGTCATCATATAAGCGATGTTCCATAGGCCCCTGGGAGCTTGGGGTGCTACAAAAAAATTGCTGTTGTATCACCCACTTTCTACTCAATTATTTCCCTGCAGGAAGCAATCATGACTAACTCTTTGTTGATGACTTGGACGTCAGTCTTTCCATATTTTCTGAAAATAGTATAAATTTTATAAATAAACACATAGAACAAGATGTTATGCAAGCCTGATCTGTGTTTTTTAATGTCCGAATGAACAGATATCCTTGAAGCAGGAGGAAATGCTGCAGATGCCGCCGTTGCCATGGCAGCAGCCCTCAATGTCACGGCACCATGTTCAACGGGCATCGGGGGTGACTGCTTCTGTCTGTTTTATGATGCCGACAGCAGAAGAGTTCAAGGCTTGAATGCCAGGTAAGACTAATCATTATCTCAGTATGTGCTTTGTGAAATGACTGCCACATTCATTGGTGTACATTATTCTCTGTTTGGCACAAATATCCAAATACAATAGTTACAATGAAGATATAAACCGTAGAGGTGCATGAAAAGCCAGATTTGAATCATAACAAGAAGTTTTAAAAGTTATTGCAACTTTCATGGTACCGGTACTTCAGTTTTGTATCTTGGCTTTTATTGGGGAAGTTAGATAGCAGGCCTATGGGATTCCCATAGAGATAACAACAGAGGTCCGTATTATAATTACCAGTATATGAATCCGTGAATTTAATAACAGTATCTCCAGAACAGCTCAACTGTCTTGTACAGGCATTAGGCAGTCCATTCATCATTACAAATCAGAAGATTTTATGATATCAGTAATGCATCAGACAATGGACTTTTGTAAACTCTAAATTAGAACTTCCAAAAAAATCACATTGATTTTGTTATTGCTAATACAGTGTATTATTTGTGTTCCTCTGGTCTGCATTCACCAAACCATTGCTAATCAACCATCTTGTGATACGTCTGTATTTTTAGTGGGCGTTCTGCTTCTTCAGTCTCCCTGGATACCTATCATCAACTTGGTTTCCATGACGACAATCCTCCACCCAATCATCACGGTCTCCATGTTACAGTTCCAGGGGCAGCGGCTGGTTGGGTGGATACAGTGGAAATGTTTGGGTCAAAGAAGGTGATTCAATTGAACTACTTAATTTTTTTTTCTTTCAGTGCCATATATCATGACCGTGA